>CAJNDT010006122.1:142500-387274 GCA_905221615.1 Symbiodinium sp. CCMP2592
CCTGAGGGCCCTGGGCACACTGGCAGTCCATCATGCAGTCGTCGCTGCCCCAGAGCTCGAAGAATCTGCACCCGATCCAACGAACCCCGTTTCTCAGTGTCTGTACATGGTTGCAAGTGCCGAACCTGTGTCTGCTACGAGCTCGAAGTTCTGAGACGGCATGCCGATTTCTACCTTCGCGCAGGCATCCGCATCTGTACCATGGAATCTGCTGAATCGACTGAATCGACATCAGACTGACAAGCGAAACCCAAACAACGTCGGAAGCTTTGCCAGGAACACTAACGTGGCTCTCGGCCGTAGACCGAACTTGTTCTCCTCTGAAGCACGGAGCGACTTGACAAATGAGAAGCCCTGCCAAGGCACGGGAACTGAGGAATAAGTCTCATGGTTTCGGAGCGGAGAGCAAGTCTCCTCCCCTGGTCGTGCACTGCCAACTCCTTGGTCTGTATCACGCCGCATCCGTCTGAATGCGTGTCAGAGTGTTTACGCACCTGTTCATGTTCAGGATTCGTCAGTGTCAGGGGTGGCAGAGGTTGACCGAAGTTTGGGGTTGCCGCCGTTCGCAACAACCGGCTGTCCAGTAGCCCCCGCAGCTTTTTCCCATTCGTGGCCGGCATGCTTGCAAAACTCACAACAAACCCCAGACAAGCTGGGCCGCTGACATTCTGCCGGCGCCTCAGTTTGAGTTAAACAACCCGGAAAACCGCGCTCGAAGCATTGCCCTGGCTGAGGGGGAGGCTCCGGGACCTTGCCTTCGTTCGGGATCTGCCTCGGGCAAGGTCAGCCACGCCGGAAGACTAAAGCTTGGGTTTGAAGGCATCGTTTTTGGAGATTCCAATCGCACCGTAGGCCCTGAGAACAGTGCTCGCCGCTCAGTGCCCACAACGGCAGTTGGCTGGAGTCCTGCGTCGCGCTACTCCAAGGCACCATTTGCTGCAATGATCAACGCAGAGCTTGGAGGCCAGTAGCGCTGCAAGGTGCAGCCAGCGCATGATTCAAAGCCTAGTCTGGCAGGCTAACTTGCCACATTCTCTGTCCGAGACAAGCGATAGCCCTTCCGGAAGCTTCAACAACAAGGCACAAGTACAGACTACACCGACCGCCGCCGTTTCTAGTCTAGGCGGCACATACTCCATCAAGAAATTTGGTGGGTAAGTCGTTCTCTTCCAGCTGGAGACTCGACCAATTTAGCGACATGCACGAGGGGCCTGTGGCTAGCATCCTGCTGGATTTTCCGTGAACGAACCTGTTGCGAACCCCCCCGACCCTAGAACACTTCGGCCTGTCCTGGTAAACTCCAACCTCCAACCCTACAAACTACAACCCTGCGTAGCTAAAAGGCGACCCCAAACCTCCATGGTGCGCTGTGAGCGAACACTTTGAAACGTGAACCGAGCCGACGACTCTAGATGCACCTAACCACCTGGGCCCTTTGAAGAGCCGGCCGAACCTGTTCAAATGTGAACATCTGAAGCTGTACCACGAAGCCTGAACAGGGTGTCCTGTCATTCTCTCTATCGGGAAGAATCCTCTTTTACCAAACACCCCCCCCCCCCCCCCATGAAGTGCATCTGTATCGGGTCCATTGCGCTACCGTCAGTGTGAAGCGGTGGCTCGCCCTGGTGTTCCTTGTTTGTTTGTTCCAGGAGCCATGCTCCTGCGCTTTTCACATTGTTTTGCCCGCTGTTGGTCCACAGTAGTTTGGAGTGTGCTCGCCCCGAATGACTTGTTAAAGGTGCAAGCTGACTTACTCATTCAACTTGGCATCCGCTTCGCCGTCAACATCTGCGCAACATGCCGATGCAGCTGCCCTTTCGGCACTCTTAGACACGCTGCTTTCTCCTGTGGTTTGTCGCTGCACTGTCTCAACTTCCTATCTCGGAATCCACGAAAGCACCTGTATCTTATTGCTCGCCTGCCGCCCACAACACCCCACCGCCACCCACACTGGCAGGTAAAAGTAAACAACAAGCCCGAAAATATTGAGAGGCGTCCCGCAGCCGACCCCGTGGATACTTGAACTCACCAGTGTTTATGCTGCTGGACATATATGCACCTTGGAGTCACCGCTGTATTCAAAATGCAAGACTGGTTACCATGATTGCCATATGTCGTGGCATCACAGATACTATGCGTTTTGCCATCAGTGCGCTGTATGTGCTGCATGTGCCAGCCTTCATGACAGCACATCCGTTTAGTGGGCACAGCGACAACCATTGTTGGAATGACACATGTTTAGTGCGCAGAAACTCTGACTGACAAGCTGGGCCTGAGATCTTCTGCCCCAGCTCTGCGTCTGAGCGGGTGTAACACCTCGATTGCAAAGCAACACGTTCGAAGTCACAGCTGAACGAACGGCACAACTCCATTTTTGCAGTGACATATTTCATTGGTCTGAGTCTTATTGGTTTGCACAGAATACTACACTAAATCTGAAGGAACAAACCAATAAACTACTGATCCCTTAGTTCCAACAACTTCACCAGAATTATTGATTCGACTTTGAGGTATTGAAACAGGCGCCATTTATTGAATCTTTTCAATAAGGCGCTCTCTGGGTTTCGTTTAGTTAAAAAGGTCGATTTCGGGGGTAGTTTTGGTTCAAGACTCTAGAGATCCAAACGTCGTGTTGCGATGGTTTGGTACAAAACAACTCGAGAGATCGGACATGCCGGAGGTTTAGGGTTTAGGGTTTTCGGTTTAGTTTTGTTTTTGTTTGAGGGTTTAGGGTTTAGCGGGATTAATCCGGTTTAGGGTTTAAACAGGGCTACAGCTAAAGGCCCAGCCACTCCCTAACGGTCCCGACGGGCTAAGGAAGTGGCATACACTGGGCTTGGTACGGACTCAACGCCAAGGCAAGGAAATGCAACTGCGAGTGGGGATTTGCCATCACTTATTCGCTTGTAAAGCTTTTTTTATTCAGACGACTGGGTCATTCGCGTCAGCTGCCTTACGGCACGCACATATCCGAGTTAACCCCAACCCTATCCCGAGCTAGACCCCGAACTACTCGCCATTCAGCCCCATCATACCCACTACGACACGCTGGGACACCGTGATCATGGGTACCTAAGCCTCGAACTTGAAATCCAGAGAGCCCTTATAGCTCCGAGCTCTACATCCTGCACCTCGAACTCTAGAGCTCCAAATCTTGGGCGCCGTGCCATCGCAGGACGGGCCGCTTCCGCTGCCTTTGGATGAAATGAGAGCCAGTGCGGCGGTGCTAGAGCTTGTGATGACGACGGTTCCGCGATCAGCACTGGCTGGAGATCCGTAGCTGAACTATAACCCCAAAGTTCAAGACGTCCCAGACGCTGAACGCTGATCTTCATTCGTGAACCAGGTTCTGCCCTGGCCTCATCTAGAATCCTTGCGACAGCAGCCCCAAAGGGGCAATAGCCCTGACAATGGCGACAGCTACCCTCTACAGCAACTGACAGCTCTAACCTAACCAACGTCAAGATCTTGCGAGACACCGGTGCAGTTTCAGGGCCGTAACTGGTGTAAGAACCCACGTTGCTTGGATGGCCGAACAATGCTTCAACGAAGTTGCTGCTGGGAGCCGGCTGCACATACAAAACAACCGCCAGAACTCTGCTTCTGATTTTGGGTCACCGTCAATCTCGGGTTGGTACAGAAGGCTACTGAAAACACAGCCTTGTGGTACGTTATGCTGACAGATTGGTGGCAAGCTGTCATGCTGCGATCTTGCAGAGCAAATCCAGCGTCAAGTCTGGGACAAAAAACATCAACAAAAGCAACACGATGTCATGAGCGGCCGCTCGTTCGCATTGAAACGAAGTCACGCCTTGCCATCTCTCACAAGCGGTTTTGTCCTTTCGCCAGACGCCATGTTCAACAAATCATACAGTAGTGCCTTTACTGCCCACACTGCATGGAACTATGCGCAGATGGGGCAGCCAAGTTGCCCAGGATGGTTCATTCGCCAGCATGAAGTCTTGAAGCGGACGGTGAATTATCAACAGTTCAAGCAAGATGGCTGCCAAGCACATTGCGAGGTAGGGCCAAGACTTACGCTCGCAGCCCTTCTCTGGAACCAACTCTCTAGAAGAGTGGGGAGGACCACGATCAAGCAATCGTGGTCCAATTCCGGGTGGCTGCACTCACTTCATCATCGAAGTCAGTATCTGCAAGATGCGGCTGTTGCGACAGAGCAAGGCAAAACTGAACCAACAATTGCCTGCCTCAATGCATTGGTCCACAACAGCGGCAGCGGTGTTGGTATTATCTTCCACAAGCTGCCGGCACTTGAGCGGATCCTGCATGGAACAACACTGGGCAATTCAAGCGAGATTTGGTCCATGCACTGGAAGACCAGGCAGGTTCATGTATTCAAACGAGCAAGGCACTTCTTCAAATTGCCGCGGTTGGTCGCGCTTTCACTGTGCTTCAGTTCTAAGGATGAAGTTTGGATGTGATTGGCATGCAGCGGGCCTAAGGGCCTGGGGGCGTGGGAGGAGCCGGCCAGATGGTGGAACCATGCTTTGGTGTCTATCTCACATACGATGTCTAGGGGCAGACAATCAGCAGCATCAAGCGAAACATGTAAACATGTTGGCTCCAGATGATTGCCCTAACCCACGAGCATGACCAATCACGCATCTGCCTCCGAGTCTTCCTTAACTTCATCCTTCACCTCTCGGCTTCGGTTTTAGGGTGAGGGGTTTCGGGTTTAGGGTCACAGGCTTCAGGGTTTAGGCCAGCAGGGCATAGCATTTTGGACTAGGGAGAGGTTGGCGAATTAATACGGGATGCCTTCCACTGCAGAGCAGTGCATCGCAGGATGCCTCCATCTTCTGTGTTGTGAAGGAAGACAGCAAAGCTATCCACTTCTACCGAAACTGATGCGAAGCCCATAGGCCCCGGCTTACGGGGCACTTTGGAAAGACACATGGCAGGGGTTGTTTCCGTACTTCGTGACTTTGAAACCCTTTCCGCAAACAACATCAGCTCACGATGACAACTCCGACACGATACGCGGAGCTTCTTTGCAAGAAATTGGGTGTCAAAAACTGACGGCTGCTGCGCTGAACCCTGTGCCTCTATCTCTTTGGTCACTTCTTGCTTGACTTGCACCGGTTCGGCTGGCTCCTGCGGTTTGTGTGTTCAGGTCAAGACGTGAAGATAACATGCCGAATCATGCCATGTCGGCGGTCACCTGCCAACACATCTTAAATCGGTGCAGGGCTTCCATTACATCGAGCATGCAATACGGCAATAGAAACCCCTGACAACTGCGAGAATAAACCTTTCTCGCTTCAGTGCCCTAAATCCGCAGCAGCAAAGCGCAGGCCACTTATGCCCAATGAGTTATCCAAGGAAGGGCCTTTCCGTGACACCATTGTCCCCTGTACCTGTCTACACGCATCTCTGATATTAGCCTGCTTCTGCATCTCGAAGCCCATCTTCGCCTGCTTCGTCTCCAATGCCGAGTTTCGGACGGCAGGCGCCTCACAGGGTGATTCATGGTGTTGGGTGTTTTGTTGTCACTCGTGCTCGACATGTCAGATGGTGTTGGGTGTTTACAAAGCGTTTCCCAAGCTGTGCGCAAAGATGAAGGATGTTCTGTCCGCGTGCCTGTGCTGTAGAGCAAATTGCCCTTCGAAGCTCTTGCACGGGTTTCCTCGGTCCAGGCGGACAAGAGGAACAATTGTTTGCGCTGCCACAAGTGCGGTCACCATGATCGTCAATGCGAGGGTTTGTTCGCCTGAGGCGGCTGCTCGACTACATCCAGCCCGAGGTCCTACAAGTGGCATGGTACGTTACAGAAACGAGCTCTCAATGGCTTCCTTGCCTTCAAGCTCTGCCACGACGCCATCTGCCCCGTTGACTTGGAAACTTGGCCGATGGGCAAGACTGCAAGCAACTACCATCACGTGAGCCAACAGCCACAGGCAAGGAGATCAAGGCATGCACACAAACCAATAGCCGAACCATCAAAGCCATCAAACGACGACCTACTAGCCGTAACTTCGCAGCCCAGATGTAGCGCTTCAAAAAGAGGCCGAGTGCCAGCCACCATGGAGAAGTGTCCCATGCAACTACTTCTGTTGCGAAACAGAACAGCGCAGCTTAGGTGGATCCACATATTGGTTCTTCGAGGGTGTGACTCTGGAAGGCACCCGCTTTTGGCCTGGATGGAAGAAACATTGGGATATGTACTCGCCTCCCTGCGCCCTCACTGAATAAAGACTGAACCAAAGACCCAACGAGTGGTGAGAACATTGTCAATAACTGAGTGAGCAAAACGAGCACGCATCCAATTGCTGAGCAAGCTGTGATTGTAGATGTTTTTGAGCAGGACTCGACACAGCAACAAAAACACCAATGACAAGCACAACACTCCAACAACATAAACAGTAAGCAGTGAGGACGTGCAGCATGTGAAGCAGTTGGAATAAGTATCCTCTCCGGCTGCCATTTGTCTTTTCTACTTGCCAGTGAAAGTGAACGACTGCGGTACACGAGCACGTGCAGCTATGGGCCTTAGAGCATCAGCCAGGAGTTGTTCTCCCTACAAATGCTCTGTCGGCCCCTGGCTACGGGCTCAAGGGATGAAGGAACTGCAGATACAGCACCCACCGATCGCCGAGCTGTGTGCGGGATGAGTCGGGCCAACTCACGGCTAGCAACGGCGCTGCAGAGCTTACGTACGTTTCCGGGACATAGGTGACAGTCTCGCGAGTCGGCGTGCCACTTGGCCGGGAACTTGTCACTGTGCAACGAGGCTTTGCATCAGAAGGCCTCCATCGCAGAAAGACACGGCCTAAGTGCCCAAGGACCCATAATCATCCCATAATCAACCAAACTGTTGCGGCATGCTCAGACTCCGGCTGGCAGCGCTGCCACCCTGAAAAGAAAACAAGTTGTCACTGCCCATAGCAGATTTTGGGCGATCCTGCTGCACTAGCCACCTCTTCAAAAGGTCGTGCAGAACCCGGAGACGATCCGCATCCACCTACGACGTTCCATCAAGAATGAAATTCCTGGCAACGACGCAGGGCAACAGAAGCCTGCGTCGTCTTGTCTCCGCATTGCACCTTAGCTTCGATGCTATAGTCTGCGAGGTCAAGCCGAAGCAGGAGAACAGGCCCATGGCAATATCGCCCACTTTCTTCTTCAGGGCATCGAACTTTGACATGTCATAATCCTGCATCGAACATCAGGTCGAGCACATCGGGAACATTCACCACCGACCAAGACACAACGACGCGAAATGGGATGGAATCCAAGGCTCTGGCAGCACCGCGGCGCAAAGCCAACTGGCCACACAAGTCGTGCAGCCGCTGCAGCTTGCCTGTGTACAAAACTGGAAACAACTCATGGAACAAACATTGCCTGCCAATGCTGAGCCCTGCACGCCAGGAGACCGTGCCAGGAGACGAACAATACGTGGGGCCGGCCGTTGGCACCGTGCTTGCCGTTTTGGCAAGGTGCCTCGGGCGCACCCTCTCGAGTGGCATATGTCGTACAAACCCACAACAGCAACTTGATAAGCAACGGGAGGGAGGAGAGAAGGTGAGTCAGTGGAAGTGGTAGGCTGCTGAAGGAGTATTCAACCCTGTATGTTTTCTCGGGACTCCCGCCTTTAGCATTCGGCTGACTCACGCGTCTGTATGCCGAGAAGCTGGCACATGCCTGTGACCTTGAATGACTTATGCCTCAACCGGGGTCCTGACGTCCCACCTTGGAGTTCAAGCTCCATGCAATCGCGCCGGCACGCGTCCTGCAACAGAACTGCGGCGCAAATGCAATGCTCCCTTCGAAGAAAGCATCAGTGCAGGCTCGGCGTCCTGCACTCCACCCCCATCTGGCAAGCTTGCCGGGCTTGTCGCATCCTTCGCCAGTGATTCTGAGCAAATGATGTAAAGCATGTGTAGACACGAGGCATCTGATGAATACGAAATAACAGCACGGTGGGAGGAACGACAACATGACTCCCTTCCACTTCGGGCTGCATCAAACACGGGCCTCTGTCTCGACACCATGTCCAGCTGGCAGCACTGCCACCCTGAAAGGAAGCTTTCGCAGCCCAAAACAGAACTAGCGAGATAATGCTGCACTAGCCACCTCTTCAAAAGGTCGTGCAGAACCCGGAGACGATCCGCATCCACCTACGACGTTCCATCAGGAATGAAATTCCTAGCAACGACGCAGAGCAACAGAAGCCTGCGTCGTCTTGTCTCCGCATTGCACCTTAGCTTCGATGCTATAGTCTGCGAGGTCAAGCCGAAGCAGGAGAACAGGCCCATGGCAATCTCGCCCACTTTCTTCTTCAGGGCATCGAACTTTGACATGTCATAATCCTGCATCGAACATCAGGTCGAGCACATCGGGAACATTCACCACCGACCAAGACACAACGACGCGAAATGGGATGGAATCCAAGGCTCTGGCAGCACCGCGGCGCAAAGCCAACTGGCCACACAAGTCGTGCAGCCGCTGCAGCTTGCCTGTGTACAAAACTGGAAACAACTCATGGAACAAACATTGCCTGCCAATGCTGAGCCCTGCACGCCAGGAGACGGTACCCGCACTCCCCATATCGGAATCTCGGGTTGTGGTGCCTGCGCACCACTATGCCACTATGCCCCATACACTGTCAAGTATTGCTGTTGCAAACATGCAATGCAGATAAGCCTCGGCCAGGCGCGGATTGGCAGGCTCCCCGCCCAACTTTCAGCTGGAGCCGCTGCTGCAGGGTCCGTGCCCTGTGTGCCATCTGTGAAAATCGACTTCGATCTGTTGAGATCAAACTACGTGAGAATCGTCAAATGACTCCTCCTGTGCGATAGACTAGCCCATGGTCACATACTAGAACGCGGTCATGCTCGGGGTGTCGCTTCTTCATGCTACGATTCATGTTCGCTGACTTGTATTACATTGTGTTAGGTCAGAACTGAAGCAAACATTGAAGGACCACACACCACATGGCAGGACCCCAGGACGACTGTGAACACCTCCACGATCTCTCTCTCTCTCTCTCTGGCTGGCTGGCTTTGGGGACTGGCACTGCCTGCCGCCGCGCACAATGGCGCAGCCACTTTGGACTCGGGGACGTGACGAGTCTTGTCAAAGGAACAGGACAGCTAGAGCACGTGCACCACTGCATGCTAGTTCGAAGGTCACTGTCTAGGTTCCTCTGGCAAACAGGTTGATGAGAGCTGCAAACCATGGCTAGGTTGCTGGGCAGCAACAAGTGAAAACGCTTGATGTATCCCCATTTGGCTGGCAAGCTCCTGGGCTATTGTGTCGCCTGAGTCACACCGGACAAAACGCAGTGGGGGGAACCCTGGCTTGGGATGCTCGTGCGATAGCATGTGAAACATGGTGACAGCCCACCGCATGCTTCTCACAAACAACAGAGCAAAAGCACACACGCAGATGATGCACGCACACTCCGCTGCCATGTCTCTTGCCAGCTATTGAAAGTCATACGCGAGGGCCTCTTTGCGTCACGGGGTCCGCATGAACCAGACAATTGCACATCAGGGTGCACGGCTACGTTCAGCTGCAAGTTTTACGTTGCAGATTGAAGCACCCAATCCCATTCCACAACTCACGAACGAGGTGGTTTCACAAAGATCCACGTTAAGACCGCTGCTTGCTATCTTAACAATGTTGGTCTTCTGCACGACGCTGCTTCAAAATGTAAGTGCTCCAGCTGATGGCTCAACTTCAACTACTCATGTAAATAGTTAAGCCGTCATCGGACTCCAACAAGTGAGAATGCTGCCCCAAGAATGGACGTCGACTATCTGGGAACTGGTCTGAACCACCGTGTAGCATGAGCTCGGTCAGAGAACCGGGATGGCAACGCGACACACTGTTGAACTCCACTTGTAGAGCTTGCCATATGTTGGCAAAGTGTTGAGATAGCAATACAAGCTGCGGCAGCAGCAGTGGATCTGGTAACCACAGAAAAAGGGAGGCGGACCCGTTGCTACCCGGCAAATGAACCTGCACTCCTCCTGCTTTTCTGGCTGTCAAAACCGCAGCTGGTTGGGAGGGGGGTCGTTCCCCCATAGGCGGCGGCATGCCTGAGTCAGGCAAGTTGAAATATACGCTGGCCTGAATCCCGGTTCTTTTCAGTCGGGTCTGGTCCCTTCCGCTCGTCTGCGACCTCCTACCACGAACGTGTGGAGCGGGAACTGTCTCGTTCAGGAAAGTCCTTGCACAGACTGTGCGGCACCAAGGGACTTCTGGGGGTGCCTCTCAAGAACCTTTCAAACGACGATCGGGACCTGTGGAAGGGGACTTCTGGACCGTCACCTCTGCCCTAGGGCGGCCGTGCAAGGAGACCAACTCGACCTTTGCAGGAAGACCTGTGAGGGACCTGTTTCGGGGAGAGGTCTCTGGAAAAAGACCTGTTCTGAGTGACCCGTGCATAGAAGCGCGTGGCAATCTTCAACATGCGGGAAGCGGTCTCCTGTTTTGATGTTACCGATTTTGGATGATTTTGGTATTTCGATTTAGCGTGAGCGAGTCAGTGGGAGACAGGTATGCATGACTCTTGTTGGTGGCAACGCCCGGGAAAGCCACGCCAGCTCCAAAGCCCTAAGCGGTAAACAACAGCCGTCGAGCTACTGCAAGTCTGTTCGATACTTGAAGACCAACCTCAAACCCGAAATCAACCTCTTAACGGCCTGCTCGACCTCAGAGTAGCGCTCGAAGCTTAAATGGGCCATAGTCTTAAAGGCTAGCAAAAGTCAGCAAAATCGTTATCGACGCGTTATCGATACAGATACTATTCGAGCCACACACATCAAAACGTCGTCTTCCTGAACAAACAACATGTCCGCGTAGCACAGCTCTGCAGCCCCCCCATAAACTCTCAAAACCAACACCCGCAGCAACACGGTCCGCAGCACTGCCTGAAAGCCAGCCCCAAGCCCAAGACATAAAGTCCGCAGCACTGCCCGAAAGCCCTTGGCCCCAAGCCCAAGCCGTGCACTCGCTGCAAGTCAAGCGTCGTAAACAGCAGTAGCAGTGGTAGTCGTCGTCGTCGCAGTAGTAGTAGACGTAGTAGTAGTCGTGGTGGTGGTGGTGGTGGCAAGAAGATGCTATGAAGGCAGTGCACCCTTCTTGAGCTTCCGACCGGCAGGTTCGCCGAACAGTCGAAGACTGGCAGGGCCTAAAGCAGAGATAGCGCTCAGGATTTGGGAGGCTGGAAGGCTCATTGTCCAAGTGTGTTCACTTACTGCCACACCTCTCGTCGTTCAAAGCCTGGGGTTGGTGTCATTGTTCAGGCTTGAGCTTCGGAGGAGGGATCCTTCATCCTCCAGGACGAAGGGACTGGGGCTTGCATCCGAGAATCAGAGATGAGGGCTTGGAGCTCAAAGTCGAGGGACGGCATACGGGCAGACCGCAGCCACGGAGCCCCGTTAAGGTGCAGGGCTACAGGCCATGGCCGTCTTTGCGTCTCAGCTCCGGGCAGAAGCTCGGACATGGCAGTTAGACCTTACAGCTTGGCAGTTTAAGGTGGCACACGGTTCCTGCGGAGGCATGCCAGGCACAAATGCGTCAATCTGTCGTGAAGCTGCGTCGGGGGATCATCTCATCAAGGAGAATGCTAGGGCTACGCGAGAACTGCACGGCAACTGTCCGCTGAAGAAAGATTTGGATTGAAGCGGCCGTCGCTCCTTCCTGTTCTTGCAACCTCCGACTTGCTCAGGCCGCAACAGTAACCAGCATCACAGCGCAGGCCTGCAGATCATATGAAGCAAAAACTGCTTGGACATCAAGCTTGCGCACAGACGCGGTTCGGAAGACTGTGTGCCCATGTTGGTCGAAATCAAAAACAACTTCAAACAACTTCATGACTGAGGGCAGAATGTCGGACTTTGCAAACATGTTGGCCTTCCCCCATTTCCGCCGAATTATCAATACGGGTTTTCAATACGGCTTCTTTCCCTCAACACTTGTTCTTGCAACATCCGACTTGCTCAGGCCGCAACAGTAACCAGCATCACAGCGCAGGCCTGCAGATCATATGAAGCAAAAACTGCTTGGACACCAAGCCTGCGCACAGACGCGGTTCGAAAGACTGTGTGCCCATGTTAGTCGAAATCAAAAACAACTTCATGACTGAGGGCAGAATGTCGGACTTGCAAACATGTTGGCCTTCCCCCATTTCCGCCGAATTATCAATACGGGTTTTCAATACGGCTTCTTTCCCTCAACACCTGTTCTTGCAACATCCGACTGGCTCAGGCCGCAACAGTAACCAGCATCACAGCGCAGGCCTGCAGATCACATGAAGCAAAAACTGCTTGGACATCAAGCCTGCGCACAGACGCGGTTCGGAAGACTGTGTGCCCATGTTGGTCGAAATCAAAAACAACTTCATGACTGACGGCAGACTGTCGGACTTGCAGAAATGTTGGCCTTCCCCCATTTCCCCCGAATTATCAATACGGGTTTCCAATACAGCCTCTTTCCCTCAACACTCAACACCTGTTCTTGCAACATCCGACTTGCTCAGGCCGCAACAGTAACCAGCATCACAGCGCAGGATTGCAGATCATACAAAGCAAGAACTGCTCGGTGGTCGAAATCAAAAACAACTTCAAACAACTTCATGACTGAGGGCAGAATGTCGGACTTGCAAACATGTCGGCCTTCTCCCATTTCCGCCGAATTATCAATACGGGTTTTCAATACGGCTTCTTTCCCTCAACACCTGTTCTTGCAACATCCGACTTGCTCAGGCCGCAACAGTAACCAGCATCACAGCGCAGGCCTGCAGATCATACGAAGCAAAAACTGCTTGGACACCAAGCCTGCGCGCAGACGCGGTTCGGAACACTGTGCCCTTGTCGGTCGAAGCCACAAACAACTTCATGCCTGAGGGCTGAATGTAGGAGTTGTAGTCATGTTGGCAGTCCCCCATTTCCGCGGAAAAATCAATACGGGTTTTCAACACATTGCTGGATGCGCTGGGCTGGCTTTCAGGCATGGCCGGCATGGCCGGCATGTGGCCGCTGTACCTAGGCTGACAAAGTCTAAACCCTAAACCCTCACCCTAAACCCGAAGTGACATGCAGAAACTGCATACTGCGCCGTGAATTTCTTGAACACCCTGGCTGCTAACCCCACTCGAGCAAGGAGTGCAGCAATGATCCTACTGTCGGTGAACACAATCGAACACAAAGCCTGTACCATGTTTACCACAGTTTCGGATACTTGAGGTGTTCTTGGGTTTTGGTCGTCCATAAAATGAAGGACAAAAAGGCTCAGCCACTACCACTACCACTACCACTACCACCACCACTACCACCACTACCACCACTACCACCACTACCACCACTACCACTACCACTACTACTACTACTACTACTCCTACTACTCCTACTACTCCTACTACTCCTACTACTCCTACTACTCCTACTCCTACTACTACTACTACTACTACTACTACTACTACTACTACTACTACTACTACTACTACTACTTCTACTTCTACTTCTACTTCTACTTCTACTTCTACTTCTACTTCTACTTCTACTTCTACCACTACTTCTACCACTACTACTACCACTAGTACTAGCACTACCACTACCACTACCACTACCACTACCACTACCACTACCACTACCACTACCACTACCACTACCACTACCACTACCACTACCACTACCACTACCACTACCACTACTACTACTACTACTACTACTACTACTACTGCTGCTACTACTACTACTACTCCAACTGCTGCAGCGACAATATACGACAGTACTAGGACGACGACTGCGACTACTGCAACTGCCACTGCGTGCTGCTATACTGCTATACTTCCACCACCAGGGCGACGACGACCACAACTAATACTGCTACGGCTGCCGCTACCGCTGCTACCACGGCTACGACTCAGCCGCCGACCATGACCTCGCGGTGCACGGCGCTCATCTGCCAGTGCACATCAGAGTTGGATCCAGTTTCTTAAAGAGGGGGTTTCTGCATTTCGGTACAGTAGTTATTCTGACGATGAGACGGACCTGATGAAGAACAGCCCTTCCTTGGTCACGACTGCGAGCAATCGTAGGAACTGCAGGCACCCCGGACAATATTGACGCATCGAATTCGGCCTCTCTGTGCGAAACTAAGGTGTTGCCAGATGCTTCATGCTGTTTCCACTAAATCTGTAGATACAGAGAAGATGCAATAACGTTGGCCCACCGCATGCTGAAGACAAGCTATTGCAACTACATAGTACGAGAGACTCCTCCGAAACATGCCGTAAACCCTAGCTTCCCGTTGGAATCGCGATAAACAGCCCTGAGCCCCAAACCGGGATTGCATCACTGAGGCTGTCTGGTTCATGTGTACCATGCCAAAAGGCGAGGATGTTCAGGTCAAAATAGCCCTCACAATAATGTGTATCACCTTGCGTGCGCAAGCCGAAACCGGTAGGTCGCTGAGAGGGGGGGCTAGCGTGTGTGTATACTCATAAACATATACATGTACATATACATATACATATACATATACATGTACATATACATATACATATACATATACATATACATATACATATACATATACATATATGTATGTATATTTGCATATACATGTATAGTTGTACATTTGTAAATGTACGTACGCATGCATGTGCTTATGTCTGTCCCCACCTCCACGACACGGAAGCGCTGCTCTTGGGCCTCGATGTCACTTCCAGAACGTTTATCAAAGTCTACGAGGGCGACGACGAAGCCAACAGCAACATAGCTAGCATGTTCCCACTAAACCGAATCTTGGGTGTAACGGTCGATTGCCGGAAATGATTCATAGTACATGCTTTCATGGCCGTCTCTAGCTATGCCGACTGCAGACGCCGCTCGGTCGCCGACGGGGTTCTCAAAAGTCGCATCAACCAAGTGGCGCCGCACTCCCCGGAAGCAAACCGCGACGATCCTGGGAAAAGGCGGCGGGGGGGGGGGGGGCTCGTGTCTTTTCTTCAGGACTTCAGGCTTACGGTTTGTAAGGATTTCCGGGGGCCTCGGCGTCTGCGCCTTCCCCATGTGTCCACGAGGAAGACGCTTCTCAATTACGTTGAGACTCAAGCTAGTGAAGCGAATTTGAGCGATGGACATCCCGCGCCCTCACACTTAGCCAAGCCGCAATGACACTCGGAGAAGCTCGCAAGGAGCTAGGCAGCTATAGACGAAGCCGCCATGGCAGTCTCGGCTTCAAGCTTGCCAGGGGCTTCCAGCTTTCAACCGCAAGGAGAACGCGCGATAAAGATCACAGTGTACACCAACTCACCCGCTCTCTGCCCTTGGTCCTTTTCCGTCACCGTGGCTTTGCATCGACGGTGCATGACATCGCAAGGCACTTTACAGGCTTTGAGGCTGTACAGCTGGGCACTCGTCGGGCGCCAGTCCTCCACCTTTGCGCTTGCGCATCGCCTGCGTGGCTCCGCCAGTCAGGCACATGCCAAAATTGTAAAAAAAATGTGCGGAGGAGCCCGCATGACCGGCTTCTGATTCTGTTGTGCCCCGCACCCTTGCGCGGGAGCTTTCATCATCAAAAGAGGACTCATTTCGGATTACGCGCTGCTGGCCGGGTCTTCAGCAATGTGGGACCTGCAACGGTGACCGCTCAGCAGCAGTTTTTCGTGGCCCTGGCTCCCTCCGCTCTCTGCCCAGCCTGGAAGCGCACGCTCTAAGTCATCCACTGCTGCAGCTGGCGCACCTACGACATCCAAAAACTCGGAAAACAAGCGCAGGCCCAGCACAGCTCACCCTCTAAGGCCCTAGGCCTTCGTAGGTGCCGCCTGGCACCAGGTTGCTGCCTAGCCAGAGAAGTACAGCCTTCACATTTGCTGCTCGTATATCGGGGTAAAAAATCTTGCAGCCGAGCCGCCTTTCCACGTGAGGCTTCCTGGACGCAGGACCGCGCCATCCCCAGCATCGCACATGGCAACCTCAAGCAACAGCACTGGAAGGTGCCTCCTTCTGAACTTCTTTGACTCTTTAAGCGAGACTATAGCTGCAGCCGTGAACGGCACGCCAGTAGCTGCCGAGTCACACTGGCGCCGCTCATGATGGTTACGCCGTTTCCAATCTTGTAGCCGGTGAACTTGAGGCGGAAGTCCTGCTGCGCTGCAGGAGAAGACGTATGCGCATGTCGCCCTGCTGCCTGGAATCATTGCATGGGGCCTCGAAGGAGTGGCATCTCACCTGCCCATCGTAGTCCACGGTCACGTCGTCCCCGATCTCCGTGAAGGGCGCATCGACGAGGACAAGTTCATTCCTTTGCAGAGAGTCTGACTACATGTGACACGAGATGCCCGGAACAACCGGAACAACGGCGACTCCAGGTCCCCGTCCCAGGGTGCAGTCCCAGGAGCATGCAGAAGAAGCGCCTGCCCACTTTGGCGCCCAGCAGCCGCAAGATGGGCGCTTGCCATCGGCTTCCGGCGGTCTGAGGGCACAAGCTTTCAGAGCTTTCAGAGCTGTCAGATTCACAGGTGGAGATCTAAAATGGCAGTGATCTGCGAGGTGCGAGGTGCGAGCGCCTGGAAGGGTAGCTTGAAGACGCGCTGCTGCGCCGTCAGCGCCGTGAACCACCGGGTCACGGTCGTGGAGTAGTAGGCCTCAGACTCAGTTCGGGGCCAAGGCCTATACTGGGCCGTCTGGGACTGGGATGTATCGAAGCCCTCATATGATGAAGGCAAGGAGACGTTGGAGCGCGGGGCGCTGCCGTTGAAGAGCAGGTTGCCAAGGAGAACGGAGAAGACATACCACGATCCGAGAGCAAAGGCAATGTAGATGCCCAGCACCTCAAAGGCTTTCCCAACTCCAGTGATGTCCGGCACCAGCACACGGCTCGTCACGAAAGCAGCTGCCGTCACCATGCCCTGCACGCCCCGGTAGAGGAACACGTCCAGGATGCTGGTGCTGAAGTGATGCCAGAAGCGCGCCAGGCAGCTGGCGGGCTCCGGGCCCTGGTTCACCTTGCCGGCCCCAGCCGGAGCCTGGCTGCTGAGGCGCCTGAACTTCATCGCCGGATTGCCGAAGTAGCTCATGTTCGGCTCCGTGGGTCTTTCCGGAAGCCAAGTGCCCACTCCGCAGAAGCTGCCCTCGGGAAGGCCCTGCGGCAGGTGGTTGTGGTTGCCCAGGAAGGTGTGGTCACCTCGAGCCGCACCCTTTCATGAACTAAAAGCAGAAACACACTGGTCACTGGCCTCGGCCTCTACATCTTACAAGTCACTCCTAATTGCACTTCCCAGCCGCTCATGTAGGTGATGCACGGCACCTTGAACTGGCCTCGGTCTACATCCACGGAGGTCAAGATGTTGCCCGTGGCGAAGAAGCAGCCGTTGCCCACGACCAGGGTTTCCGGTAGCGTCACCTGACTACTAGGAGAGAGGTTGAGGAAAAATGAGAGGGCTCGAGCCGACAGCCGACCCTGCCCGCCTGCAAACCCATCGCGCAGCCGTGCCCGAAAGTTGCGCCGCAGAGGCGGATGAAGGCCGGCACGATGGACGCATCAGCAAGCATCTCCGATGCCTGGCACACTTCGCCCCACGCCCCACGTCTACTTCTCCAAGATTTGCGTCTTCACCTGCCTGCAGCACCATCGACATCTTGAGCGCCGCAATCTGGGCGCGGATGCTCACCAGCGAGTAGGTGCACGGCGGCTTGACCTTGGGCAGTACCCTGCACAGAAGCGCGGTCCCGAACAGCTGGCCGATGGTGTTGATCATAGAGACCTAGGAAAGCAAGGGGCGCAGACTGACACCAAGATACTCCATGCATCACCACCCAAAAGCATGTACCCAGCTCTGGTGTGGCCCAGCGGCTCCAAAGGCCATCAGTGGCACCCAGCAAAACATCTTGAAGAGCTGACTGGGCAGTGCATCCTTAGCAAACTTCTCATACAAAGAGCCAGCGTATCGTGTGCTTGCACCTCTTACTTGTCACCTCTAGCAGCTGCCGCAGAGTGGCCATGTGCTCGCTTTGCATCACGTGCTCTTCCACCTGCTCGGGCTTGTTGAAGGGGTAGTCACTGCTTAGCCTCAGGCAACAATCACAGAAAGATGTCACGCGGCATGTGGCGTGCGGCAGCCAGATTTTCGTCTTCATCCGAAGGGCAGCTGAAGGAAGAAGACGCCCAGAAGAGGCACCAAGGCCTTCGGAAGCAGCAACAGCCAGTAGCCCGTCGCGAAGGCCGCCGCGGCGCAGCGGAAGCGACGGGCCTCAGCCGGTGTGGGGACACGGGAAGCGTCAGCGCCAGCCACCGGCTGGGCGGGCACGCCGCAGACGCGGCCGTCGACAACCATGCCACTGGATACCGTTGACAAAGGCTCCACGTAACCAGCAGCAGCCACCTGAATGGCAAAGATTGCATCCAGAATCCAGATCTTAGCAACAGGGCCCCAGGGCCCTTGCACTTAAGAATCCACTTCAGCCTTTCGTCTCAAGCCCGCCTCACAACCTGGCTCCAGCGTGCAGTTGGGCCCGACGTAGGCGCCAGCCCCAACCCGGACGCGCTTCAGAACCATGCGCCGGGTGCCGTAGTTCACAGCTGTCAGGTGCCTTGGCCCGTGCACAGTCGCCAGGTCCCCAACCGTCACCAGGTCGAAGGCCACGACGCGGGCCGTGATCACAGAGGAGAGGGACACGTTGGCTCCAAGGGCTTTGAGCGCCAAGTTGCGCATGAAGAGGAAGGCGATGCTGCTGCCCTGATGCGCATTTTGGCCCACGATTGTGCCCTTTGCCATGTGCTCCGCGAGCCAATGCCGCAAGTACATCAAGCTGTAGATGTCGTGTTCTCCTTCCTTGTAGCGGCCGATGAGAAGCCACTTGGTGGCCGCTAGAAGGCCCACCCGCACGAACTGCTCCAGGAACAGCAAGCCCAGCAGAAGCAGGAAGGTGCCCCAAAGCGGCAGCACAAAGCTCAGTGGCAGCAGCACACGCTCAGCCAGGACTAGGCGTGCCGCCACGAAGACCGGCTGTGCCTTGGCTGACAAGGCCGTCACACATAATCGCGACAAGCATCCTATGCGACACACATAGTGCCCTTGCGTCCAGGTGGCAAGAATCGCAGCGCCTTGCACTGTCGCGCAGAGCACCGGCCGGGCGTTAGGTCCGAAGGAGTCCGCAGGCTCTTCTGCAGTCTGGCCCAAGACGTAGCCAGCCCTCGGGGGCCGTCACCCTAATTCACAGAAATCTCACGAAAACCTCACAAAGCTGAGGGGGCGACAGAGTCGAGGCAATGGACAGCGAGGAGCCAGCGGCTCGCCAGGCCCTCGACGCTGCACTCTCCATCGAGGCCCCGTGCCGGAGCTCGGGAGTGGGAGCCAGGCTGGGCGCCGCGGTGGTCCAGGCCGTTCCGACGCGCATCACGCGGAGATGGCTGGGTGCCCAGCGGAGCGCCGGCATCTCTGCGCCCAGGTCCTGGCTGCAAGAAGCTTACGGCACAACAGAAATGCGGCATGCAATGCAGCTCCGCTCCTGCAGGCACACGGCAGACAAAGTCTCTGGCCGAGCGTGCCCGGCTTCCGAGCTGGCGGCCTCCAAGTCTTCCGGCTTGCAGACCAGGATCGTGGCACGGCTCACGCAGAGCTTCTGCAAGAGCTGCTCCGAGGGAGCCAGAAGCGTGGCTCCGGCTGTCAGGCAAGCCCAGGCTACACCCAAACCTCCGACGCTGCCCGCTTTCAGGCTGCAGAGCACGCGGGTCGTGCGGTCCACATGCAGCCGCCACGAAGCGGAGGCCTGCTGCAGCTCGGCTTCGGATGCAGGCAGCGCTCGGAGCCCATCGCCTCAAACAGCTGATACGTCTGACATGTGCCCGAGTCAAAAAGAAAGGTGCTGCGAATCGATGACTTCTGCTTCCGGCAAGAGGCTCGTCTCTTCGAAGGCGATGCAGGCAACTTGTGCCGAGGCCCGCTGCTTCGGCATCTTCGACTGGAGAGAGGGGGAGCCCACATCCACGCAGACGACCTCATCTCGCAACATATCACCTATATACCAGATTCCAGACTGCAAGCAGCAGAAAACCACGACAGAAGATGTTACAAGCGACTGATTGCAGGCCTTGCCACGTCGGCAAGCTTGCAGTGCTGCTCCAGGCATGTCCACCGGGCCTCTGCCATCTCCGCCCTTCTGGCCAAGAGCATCTGCGGCTTCGCCACTCGGAGCTGCTCCAGCAAGGAGAGATCACTGCTGCTCGAATCCAAGATGCAGAAAGTGCGGCCCTCCCTGGCGGCAGCCAGCATAGCCGCAAGCCTGCCCGGAAGCTCCAAGCAGATGGCCACGCACCCGGATCCGGATGGCTCATGCTTCCTCTGATGAAGCAGCTGCTGGTACGAAGCTGACAGCTTAGACAACTGATGGTAGCTGATGCTTTGGCAGCCAGACTCGGCGCAAATCACATGGGGCATTTCCTCCAAGCGGGCCATGAAGTCATGCACCAATCCCTCAGCGATCTCAGCGCCACCTTCGTGGTCAGAGTCGGAGTCGTCGCCCGACAGAGCCAGCGCAGCGGCCAGCGACCGCACTGTAGGATGCTCGAAAAGCAGCTGCAAATCCACCTGCTGCAATGAAGGCCTTGCACGCATCTGGGAAATGAGACGCCCGAAGCCTCCGGAATCCACGCCCAGGTCCTGCAACAGTTGCTATTACAGCCAGTACTGCAGCACAAGTACACGGTCCGGAACATCTGCCACAGGGAGTACAGTACTTAATGTCACGATTGGTTGCAGTGTGGCACAAACTCGTGCGCACCTCCATGAAGTGGGAGTTGCAGTCCCACTGCTCCACATTGCTGAGCTGGGGTGCCAGGCAGGCGGCAATCTCCCTCTCCAGCTCGCTGGCGCCGTCCTTCACGAAGCTCTCCCAAGCATCCTTCTTGGTCGCTTCGGCATCAGCGGTTTCCGCATCCAGCGGCACGGCGTTGCGCAGGAGCTTCCCGGAGGTGTTGAACTTCCAGGCGTCGTTCTCGACGACCTTCACCTGCGGGCCCGGCCGGCTCTAGCTTTCTTGCGGGAAAAAAAGCACATGCAGAGAGCTGCACAGGCTGCACATGGCCCTACTGTAGGGAGGGAATAAGTAAAGTGCGGGGCGCCTGGCTCAGCACGTAGCCGCGGCCCAGAGCTGCAGCCGTTGCCTTGAGCTCCGCCTCCGAAAGCTCCGCCGAACCCGAGGCCAGCAGAACCTGCAACAGAAGTCGCAACTCAAAGGTTTAGGGTTTATAGATGGGTTTATAGGGTTTATAGGATTTAGGGCTTAGGGTTTAGGGGCGGTTCCCCACGCATCTTCCCGCGCTGAGGGCGCAACCAGTCTCTGCCCGCCGTCCAGGACGCGGGCCTCGCAATGCTTCACCGCCGGCAGCTCGGTGATCGCCTCCCAGATTCCAAAAAAGCCGAGATCCGTCTCGCTCTAAGCAGTTAAGTGCTTTACAGCTTCATCACACACAGAAACAGGCGGTCCTGCTCCAGGGCTTCCAGCTCGATCCGGATCCCGCGAACCTTCACCTGCCAGTCCACGCGTCCGTGGTAGTGGATGCGCCCGTCATCGGCACGCGAAGCAAGGTCTCCGGTGTTGTAGACCTCAGCAAAAATGTCGGGGGGGGTGCAGCAGTTCGAGGAGTGGAGTGGAGAGAAAGTTTCTGACTGGGCCGAGTGGCGCGGCCGATGCCCGGCAGCTCGATGAACTTCTGCCTCGTCTTCTCCTCCTCTTCCAGATATCCGCGGGCCAAGCCAATGCCTCCCACAAAGAGGACGCCTCGCTCGCCTTCGGGCTTCACCTGAACCAGCCGAGGCTAAAGTGGCTAAGGCTGGAACATTTGGGAGTTTCTGGAAATTAGGGGGTACCTTATTTTGGGGTCCTTATAATAGGGATCCTACTACTTAGATTACTATATTACGGTCCCCTCTTTTCGGGAACTCCCATGTCAGGCTCCTGCGCCGGCCTCCAGGGTCTCTGGGTCCAGGATGTAGCAGTCGTAGGTGGGCAACTGTGCTCCGATCGTGATCGCATCGCCGCTCTGGACATACCCCCCAGTGCAAACCACAGAAATCTCCGAAGGCCCATAGCTGTTGAAGAGCCTGCGCCCAGGCGCCCAAGTGTCCACGACGTCGGCGCCCAAGGCCTCCCCCCCAACATCCAGGATGCGCAGATCAGGGAGCCCAGCGGCTGTTCTGGACACATCTTTGGCTCCTCCAGAGGCACACGCTTTTTCACTTGTAAAACCTAGCTGCGCCGCCTACTCCTTAAGTGGTCAAGGAGCTGCAACGGTCACGGTTGGCCCTCTCCTCCGCCCGCCATGGTGCGCAGGTGCGAGGGCACGACGCTCATTCCGGAGATCTGCTTCTCCTTCAGCCAAACTTGCATGTCCGGGCCACTCTTCTTCACGAGATCCGGGCACGTCACGCTGGTGGCCCTGGCAGCCATGGTGCCGTAGACCTCGATGACGTGAACATCCCAGGACATGGAAGCAACCTGTGCGAAGCGATCTTGCTCGTTCAGCCCCACATACCTGCCCCAAATGCGCACGACGTTCAGGGCGCTCTTGTGTCGGATCATCACTGCTTTCGGCTTGCCCGTGGAGCCGCTGGTGAAGATCAGGTAGGCTAACCTTCGAAGATCACAGAAAAAAACCTACGACTCCCTTCTGAAGAGCCCTACGTCGAAGCTACTCAGCCGGCCCGGCCTGTCCAGGTCCTCTGGCGCATGGGCTGGCCGCAGAGGAAGGGCCGTGCTGCTTGCCTTCCTCAGAGCGAGGTCCACGTCCAGCACCATGCGCGGGAACCCGCCCAGGGTCGCTGCCACATTTGTGATGTTCAGCCGCCGCATCGTCGATTCGTTCGTGATCATGATAGGAGGCTGCGACACCTCAACCCAGCTCCGCAGCTTCTCAACCGGCTCCCCGACGTCGAAGGCGTTGTAGGCACAACCCTCAAGCAGCACGGCATGCACGCAGCTTCTCAACCGGCTCCCCGACGTCGAAGGCGTTGTAGGCACAACCCTCAAGCAGCACGGCATGCACAGCTGCGATGCTCTGGACGCCTCGCTCCAGCACGATGGTCACCTTGGCACAACGAACTCGAGATCGGGGTAAAAAGCACAACAGCATGAGAGCACAAGAGCTCAGCCACCCGAAGAGCATGTCATGCGGCAAAAGATAATTGAAGCCCTCCCGACCTGCTACATGTGCCGAGGGTGGTGAAATTGGGGAAAGCAGAGACTACCGAACGAAGCCCTTGAGCCCCAGACCACGTGCTCATCGGCTCGCCGCGTGTGTGCGTCCGGTGAGCTGGGGTCAAAAGCTCCACATGTCGGCAACTCGAGGCTTTGCAAAGCTTTTCGCAGGACTTTGCGGATTGCATCTGCCATCTGAGCCACCTGGGGCATTCAGGCGTGAGGGTGCCATGAAATGCTGCGTTGAAGCTACAGCGCGGCTAAGAAAACTCAAAGCGCTTACTCCTGCACCTGAAGAAAAGTGTAGCAGCCTTCCTGCGTCTCCAAGCAGATGCCTTGGGGCTTTGCCAAAGCAGCTGTGGTCAAAAGCTCGCCCAGGTTTGTCTCCACACCTGGCATGCAGCTGTATCCATCGACGTCCGTGGTCAACGCCAGCTCCTCCATAGTCGGTGCCACGTGCTCCAAGGCCATGGTGTCTCAGCTGAAAAACTCTACAAACAGCGAGGACGTTGGGCAGGGCACGCAAGGGCGGAAATTCTGCGAAATGAGCCCGTGACGGCCCGCGCGGAACACACGTCAACTGATCAGCTCATGGGCCATGTGGGTTGATTCCGGGGGCTGGTGAGGCATGAACTGCAGAACATCATGGAGACTGTCGTCAGTGCCTGTTGCAGCATCCAGCGCTCCGACCATGATGATCCATCGCGAGTAGCCGTGGCTGCTTAGACGCTGCATTCTTCCGCCATCTTTCAGCAAACACACCGTCCCTGACTCGTTAGAACTCACAGCTTTCCCAAATCGTTCACAGCATCAAAGGCGCCCCACCCATAATTACCTCCTTTACAATTGCTGTCCGCTGCTCCAAGCACCGGGCGAGAAACCATGTCCGGCCTTTTCCGTCACCGTGACTTTGCATCGACGGTGCATGACACCGCAAGGCACTTTACAGGCTTTGAGGCTGTACAGCTGGGCACTCGTTGGGCGCCAGTCCTCCACCTTTGCGCTTGCGCATCGCCTGCGTGGCTCCGCCAGTCAGGCACATGCCAAAATTGTAAAAAAAATGTGCGGAGGAGCCCGCATGACCGGCTTCTGATTCTGTTGTGCCCCGCACCCTTGCGCGGGAGCTTTCATCATCAAAAGAGGACTCATTTCGGATTACGCGCTGCTGGCCGGGTCTTCAGCAATGTGGGACCTGCGACGGTGACCGCTCAGCAGCAGTTTTTCGTGGCCCTGGCTCCCTCCGCTCTCTGCCCAGCCTGGAAGCGCACGCTCTAAGTCATCCACTGCTGCAGCTGGCGCACCTACGACATCCAAAAACTCGGAAGACAAGCGCAGGCCCAGCACAGCTCACCCTCTAAGGCCCTAGGCCTTCGTAGGTGCCGCCTGGCACCAGGTTGCTGCCTAGCCAGAGAAGTACAGCCTTCACATTTGCTGCTCGTATATCGGGGTAAAAAATCTTGCAGCCGAGCCGCCTTTCCACGTGAGGCTTCCTGGACGCAGGACCGCGCCATCCCCAGCATCGCACATGGCAACCTCAAGCAACAGCACTGGAAGGTGCCTCCTCCTGAACTTCTCTGACTCTTTAAGCGAGACTATAGCTGCAGCCGTGAACGGCACGCCAGTAGCTGCCGAGTCACACTGGCGCCGCTCATGATGGTTACGCCGTTTCCAATCTTGTAGCCGGTGAACTTGAGGCGGAAGTCCTGCTGCAGGAGAAGACATAATGTGCGTATGTCGCCCTGCTGCCTGGCACCTGGCACCCTGGCAGTGGGGCCTCGAAGGAGTGGCATCTCACCTGCCCATCGTAGTCCACGGTCACGTCGTCCCCGATCTCCGTGAAGGGCGCATCGACGAGGACAAGTTCATTCCTTCGCAGAGAGTCTGACTATACTTACATGTGTAACACGAGATGCCCGTTGAACAACCGGAACAACGGCGACTCCAGGTCCCCGTCCCAGGGTGCAGTCCCAGGAGCATGCAGAAGAAGCGCCTGCCCACTTTGGCGCCCAGCAGCCGCAAGATGGGCGCTTGCCATCGGCTCCCGGCGGTCTCAGGGCACAGGCTTTCAGAGCTTTCAGAGAGCTCAGAGCTGTCAGATTCACGGGTGGAGATCTAAAATGGCAGTGATCTGCGAGGTGCGAGGTGCGAGCGCCTGGAAGGGTAGCTTGAAGACGCGCTGCTGCGCCGTCAGCGCCGTGAACCACCGGGTCACGGTCGTGGAGTAGTAGGCCTCAGACTCAGTTCGGGGCCAAGGCCTATACTGGGCCGTCTGGGACTGGGATGTATCGAAGCCCTCATATGATGAAGGCAAGGAGACGTTGGAGCGCGGGGCGCTGCCGTTGAAGAGCAGGTTGCCAAGGAGAACGGAGAAGACATACCACGATCCGAGAGCAAAGGCAATGTAGATGCCCAGCACCTCAAAGGCTTTCCCAACTCCAGTGATGTCCGGCACCAGCACACGGCTCGTCACGAAAGCAGCTGCCGTCACCATGCCCTGCACGCCCCGGTAGAGGAACACGTCCAGGATGCTGGTGCTGAAGTGATGCCAGAAGCGCGCCAGGCAGCTGGCGGGCTCCGGGCCCTGGTTCACCTTGCCGGCCCCAGCCGGAGCCTGGCTGCTGAGGCGCCTGAACTTCATCGCCGGATTGCCGAAGTAGCTCATGTTCGGCTCCGTGGGTCTTTCCGGAAGCCAAGTGCCCACTCCGCAGAAGCTGCCCTCGGGAAGGCCCTGCGGCAGGTGGTTGTGGTTGCCCAGGAAGGTGTGGTCACCTCGAGCCGCACCCTTTCATGAACTAAAAGCAGAAACACACTGGTCACTGGCCTCGGCCTCTACATCTTACAAGTCACTCCTAATTGCACTTCCCAGCCGCTCATGTAGGTGATGCACGGCACCTTGAACTGGCCTCGGTCTACATCCACGGAGGTCAAGATGTTGCCCGTGGCGAAGAAGCAGCCGTTGCCCACGACCAGGGTTTCCGGTAGCGTCACCTGACTACTAGGAGAGAGGTTGAGGAAAAATGAGAGGGCTCGAGCCGACAGCCGACCCTGCCCGCCTGCAAACCCATCGCGCAGCCGTGCCCGAAAGTTGCGCCGCAGAGGCGGATGAAGGCCGGCACGATGGACGCATCAGCAAGCATCTCCGATGCCTGGCACACTTCGCCCCACGCCCCACGTCTACTTCTCCAAGATTTGCGTCTTCACCTGCCTGCAGCACCATCGACATCTTGAGCGCCGCAATCTGGGCGCGGATGCTCACCAGCGAGTAGGTGCACGGCGGCTTGACCTTGGGCAGTACCCTGCACAGAAGCGCGGTCCCGAACAGCTGGCCGATGGTGTTGATCATAGAGACCTAGGAAAGCAAGGGGCGCAGACTGACACCAAGATACTCCATGCATCACCACCCAAAAGCATGTACCCAGCTCTGGTGTGGCCCAGCGGCTCCAAAGGCCATCAGTGGCACCCAGCAAAACATCTTGAAGAGCTGACTGGGCAGTGCATCCTTAGCAAACTTCTCATACAAAGAGCCAGCGTATCGCACCTCTTACTTGTCACCTCTAGCAGCTGCCGCAGAGTGGCCATGTGCTCGCTTTGCATCACGTGCTCTTCCACCTGCTCGGGCTTGTTGAAGGGGTAGTCACTGCTTAGCCTCAGGCAACAATCACAGAAAGATGTCACGCGGCATGTGGCGTGCGGCAGCCAGATTTTCGTCTTCATCCGAAGGGCAGCTGAAGGAAGAAGACGCCCAGAAGAGGCACCAAGGCCTTCGGAAGCAGCAACAGCCAGTAGCCCGTCGCGAAGGCCGCCGCGGCGCAGCGGAAGCGACGGGCCTCAGCCGGTGTGGGGACACGGGAAGCGTCAGCGCCAGCCACCGGCTGGGCGGGCACGCCGCAGACGCGGCCGTCGACAACCATGCCACTGGATACCGTTGACAAAGGCTCCACGTAACCAGCAGCAGCCACCTGAATGGCAAAGATTGCATCCAGAATCCAGATCTTAGCAACAGGGCCCCAGGGCCCTTGCACTTAAGAATCCACTTCAGCCTTTCGTCTCAAGCCCGCCTCACAACCTGGCTCCAGCGTGCAGTTGGGCCCGACGTAGGCGCCAGCCCCAACCCGGACGCGCTTCAGAACCATGCGCCGGGTGCCGTAGTTCACAGCTGTCAGGTGCCTTGGCCCGTGCACAGTCGCCAGGTCCCCAACCGTCACCAGGTCGAAGGCCACGACGCGGGCCGTGATCACAGAGGAGAGGGACACGTTGGCTCCAAGGGCTTTGAGCGCCAAGTTGCGCATGAAGAGGAAGGCGATGCTGCTGCCCTGATGCGCATTTTGGCCCACGATTGTGCCCTTTGCCATGTGCTCCACGAGCCAATGCCGCAAGTACATCAAGCTGTAGATGTCGTGTTCTCCTTCCTTGTAGCGGCCGATGAGAAGCCACTTGGTGGCCGCTAGAAGGCCCACCCGCACGAACTGCTCCAGGAACAGCAAGCCCAGCAGAAGCAGGAAGGTGCCCCAAAGCGGCAGCACAAAGCTCAGTGGCAGCAGCACACGCTCAGCCAGGACTAGGCGTGCCGCCACGAAGACCGGCTGTGCCTTGGCTGACAAGGCCGTCACACATAATCGCGACAAGCATCCTATGCGACACACATAGTGCCCTTGCGTCCAGGTGGCAAGAATCGCAGCGCCTTGCACTGTCGCGCAGAGCACCGGCCGGGCGTTAGGTCCGAAGGAGTCCGCAGGCTCTTCTGCAGTCTGGCCCAAGACGTAGCCAGCCCTCGGGGGCCGTCACCCTAATTCACAGAAATCTCACGAAAACCTCACAAAGCTGAGGGGGCGACAGAGTCGAGGCAATGGACAGCGAGGAGCCAGCGGCTCGCCAGGCCCTCGACGCTGCACTCTCCATCGAGGCCCCGTGCTGGAGCTCGGGAGTGGGAGCCAGGCTGGGCGCGGCGGTGGTCCAGGCCGTTCCGACGCGCATCACGCGGAGATGGCTGGGTGCCCAGCGGAGCGCCGGCATCTCTGCGCCCAGGTCCTGGCTGCAAGAAGCTTACGGCACAACAGAAATGCGGCATGCAATGCAGCTCCGCTCCTGCAGGCACACGGCAGACAAAGTCTCTGGCCGAGCGTGCCCGGCTTCCGAGCTGGCGGCCTCCAAGTCTTCCGGCTTGCAGACCAGGATCGTGGCACGGCTCACGCAGAGCTTCTGCAAGAGCTGCTCCGAGGGAGCCAGAAGCGTGGCTCCGGCTGTCAGGCAAGCCCAGGCTACACCCAAACCTCCGACGCTGCCCGCTTTCAGGCTGCAGAGCACGCGGGTCGTGCGGTCCACATGCAGCCGCCACGAAGCGGAGGCCTGCTGCAGCTCGGCTTCGGATGCAGGCAGCGCTCGGAGCCCATCGCCTCAAACAGCTGATACGTCTGACATGTGCCCGAGTCAAAAAGAAAGGTGCTGCGAATCGATGACTTCTGCTTCCGGCAAGAGGCTCGTCTCTTCGAAGGCGATGCAGGCAACTTGTGCCGAGGCCCGCTGCTTCGGCATCTTCGACTGGAGAGAGGGGGAGCCCACATCCACGCAGACGACCTCATCTCGCAACATATCACCTATATACCAGATTCCAGACTGCAAGCAGCAGAAAACCACGACAGAAGATGTTACAAGCGACTGATTGCAGGCCTTGCCACGTCGGCAAGCTTGCAGTGCTGCTCCAGGCATGTCCACCGGGCCTCTGCCATCTCCGCCCTTCTGGCCAAGAGCATCTGCGGCTTCGCCACTCGGAGCTGCTCCAGCAAGGAGAGATCACTGCTGCTCGAATCCAAGATGCAGAAAGTGCGGCCCTCCCTGGCGGCAGCCAGCATAGCCGCAAGCCTGCCCGGAAGCTCCAAGCAGATGGCCACGCACCCGGATCCGGATGGCTCATGCTTCCTCTGATGAAGCAGCTGCTGGTACGAAGCTGACAGCTTAGACAACTGATGGTAGCTGATGCTTTGGCAGCCAGACTCGGCGCAAATCACATGGGGCATTTCCTCCAAGCGGGCCATGAAGTCATGCACCAATCCCTCAGCGATCTCAGCGCCACCTTCGTGGTCAGAGTCGGAGTCGTCGCCCGACAGAGCCAGCGCAGCGGCCAGCGACCGCACTGTAGGATGCTCGAAAAGCAGCTGCAAATCCACCTGCTGCAATGAAGGCCTTGCACGCATCTGGGAAATGAGACGCCCGAAGCCTCCGGAATCCACGCCCAGGTCCTGCAACAGTTGCTATTACAGCCAGTACTGCAGCACAA
Source organism: Symbiodinium sp. CCMP2592 (assembly GCA_905221615.1). Lineage (NCBI taxonomy): Eukaryota > Dinophyceae > Suessiales > Symbiodiniaceae > Symbiodinium > Symbiodinium sp. CCMP2592. The sequence continues at coordinate 171,946 of CAJNDT010006122.1, forward strand.
GTACACGGTCCGGAACATCTGCCACAGGGAGTACAGTACTTAATGTCACGATTGGTTGCAGTGTGGCACAAACTCGTGCGCACCTCCATGAAGTGGGAGTTGCAGTCCCACTGCTCCACATTGCTGAGCTGGGGTGCCAGGCAGGCGGCAATCTCCCTCTCCAGCTCGCTGGCGCCGTCCTTCACGAAGCTCTCCCAAGCATCCTTCTTGGTCGCTTCGGCATCAGCGGTTTCCGCATCCAGCGGCACGGCGTTGCGCAGGAGCTTCCCGGAGGTGTTGAACTTCCAGGCGCCGTTCTCGACGACCTTCACCTGCGGGCCCGGCCGGCTCTAGCTTTCTTGCGGGAAAAAAAGCACATGCAGAGAGCTGCACAGGCTGCACATGGCCCTACTGTAGGGAGGGAATAAGTAAAGTGCGGGGCGCCTGGCTCAGCACGTAGCCGCGGCCCAGAGCTGCAGCCGTTGCCTTGAGCTCCGCCTCCGAAAGCTCCGCCGAACCCGAGGCCAGCAGAACCTGCAACAGAAGTCGCAACTCAAAGGTTTAGGGTTTATAGATGGGTTTATAGGGTTTATAGGATTTAGGGCTTAGGGTTTAGGGGCGGTTCCCCACGCATCTTCCCGCGCTGAGGGCGCAACCAGTCTCTGCCCGCCGTCCAGGACGCGGGCCTCGCAATGCTTCACCGCCGGCAGCTCGGTGATCGCCTCCCAGATTCCAAAAAAGCCGAGATCCGTCTCGCTCTAAGCAGTTAAGTGCTTTACAGCTTCATCACACACAGAAACAGGCGGTCCTGCTCCAGGGCTTCCAGCTCGATCCGGATCCCGCGAACCTTCACCTGCCAGTCCACGCGTCCGTGGTAGTGGATGCGCCCGTCATCGGCACGCGAAGCAAGGTCTCCGGTGTTGTAGACCTCAGCAAAAATGTCGGGGGGGGTGCAGCAGTTCGAGGAGTGGAGTGGAGAGAAAGTTTCTGACTGGGCCGAGTGGCGCGGCCGATGCCCGGCAGCTCGATGAACTTCTGCCTCGTCTTCTCCTCCTCTTCCAGATATCCGCGGGCCAAGCCAATGCCTCCCACAAAGAGGACGCCTCGCTCGCCTTCGGGCTTCACCTGAACCAGCCGAGGCTAAAGTGGCTAAGGCTGGAACATTTGGGAGTTTCTGGAAATTAGGGGGTACCTTATTTTGGGGTCCTTATAATAGGGATCCTACTACTTAGATTACTATATTACGGTCCCCTCTTTTCGGGAACTCCCATGTCAGGCTCCTGCGCCGGCCTCCAGGGTCTCTGGGTCCAGGATGTAGCAGTCGTAGGTGGGCAACTGTGCTCCGATCGTGATCGCATCGCCGCTCTGGACATACCCCCCAGTGCAAACCACAGAAATCTCCGAAGGCCCATAGCTGTTGAAGAGCCTGCGCCCAGGCGCCCAAGTGTCCACGACGTCGGCGCCCAAGGCCTCCCCCCCAACATCCAGGATGCGCAGATCAGGGAGCCCAGCGGCTGTTCTGGACACATCTTTGGCTCCTCCAGAGGCACACGCTTTTTCACTTGTAAAACCTAGCTGCGCCGCCTACTCCTTAAGTGGTCAAGGAGCTGCAACGGTCACGGTTGGCCCTCTCCTCCGCCCGCCATGGTGCGCAGGTGCGAGGGCACGACGCTCATTCCGGAGATCTGCTTCTCCTTCAGCCAAACTTGCATGTCCGGGCCACTCTTCTTCACGAGATCCGGGCACGTCACGCTGGTGGCCCTGGCAGCCATGGTGCCGTAGACCTCGATGACGTGAACATCCCAGGACATGGAAGCAACCTGTGCGAAGCGATCTTGCTCGTTCAGCCCCACATACCTGCCCCAAATGCGCACGACGTTCAGGGCGCTCTTGTGTCGGATCATCACTGCTTTCGGCTTGCCCGTGGAGCCGCTGGTGAAGATCAGGTAGGCTAACCTTCGAAGATCACAGAAAAAAACCCTACGACTCCCTTCTGAAGAGCCCTACGTCGAAGCTACTCAGCCGGCCCGGCCTGTCCAGGTCCTCTGGCGCATGGGCTGGCCGCAGAGGAAGGGCCGTGCTGCTTGCCTTCCTCAGAGCGAGGTCCACGTCCAGCACCATGCGCGGGAACCCGCCCAGGGTCGCTGCCACATTTGTGATGTTCAGCCGCCGCATCGTCGATTCGTTCGTGATCATGATAGGAGGCTGCGACACCTCAACCCAGCTCCGCAGCTTCTCAACCGGCTCCCCGACGTCGAAGGCGTTGTAGGCACAACCCTCAAGCAGCACGGCATGCACAGCTGCGATGCTCTGGACGCCTCGCTCCAGCACGATGGTCACCTTGGCACAACGAACTCGAGATCGGGGTAAAAAGCACAACAGCATGAGAGCACAAGAGCTCAGCCACCCGAAGAGCATGTCATGCGGCAAAAGATAATTGAAGCCCTCCCGACCTGCTACATGTGCCGAGGGTGGTGAAATTGGGGAAAGCAGAGACTACCGAACGAAGCCCTTGAGCCCCAGACCACGTGCTCATCGGCTCGCCGCGTGTGTGCGTCCGGTGAGCTGGGGTCAAAAGCTCCACATGTCGGCAACTCGAGGCTTTGCAAAGCTTTTCGCAGGACTTTGCGGATTGCATCTGCCATCTGAGCCACCTGGGGCATTCAGGCGTGAGGGTGCCATGAAATGCTGCGTTGAAGCTACAGCGCGGCTAAGAAAACTCAAAGCGCTTACTCCTGCACCTGAAGAAAAGTGTAGCAGCCTTCCTGCGTCTCCAAGCAGATGCCTTGGGGCTTTGCCAAAGCAGCTGTGGTCAAAAGCTCGCCCAGGTTTGTCTCCACACCTGGCATGCAGCTGTATCCATCGACGTCCGTGGTCAACGCCAGCTCCTCCATAGTCGGTGCCACGTGCTCCAAGGCCATGGTGTCTCAGCTGAAAAACTCTACAAACAGCGAGGACGTTGGGCAGGGCACGCAAGGGCGGAAATTCTGCGAAATGAGCCCGTGACGGCCCGCGCGGAACACACGTCAACTGATCAGCTCATGGGCCATGTGGGTTGATTCCGGGGGCTGGTGAGGCATGAACTGCAGAACATCATGGAGACTGTCGTCAGTGCCTGTTGCAGCATCCAGCGCTCCGACCATGATGATCCATCGCGAGTAGCCGTGGCTGCTTAGACGCTGCATTCTTCCGCCATCTTTCAGCAAACACACCGTCCCTGACTCGTTAGAACTCACAGCTTTCCCAAATCGTTCACAGCATCAAAGGCGCCCCACCCATAATTACCTCCTTTACAATTGCTGTCCGCTGCTCCAAGCACCGGGCGAGAAACCATGTCCGGCCTTTTCCGTCACCGTGACTTTGCATCGACGGTGCATGACACCGCAAGGCACTTTACAGGCTTTGAGGCTGTACAGCTGGCCACTCGTCGGGCGCCAGTCCTCCACCTTTGCGCTTGCGCCTCGCCTGCGTGGCTCCGCCAGTCAGGCACATGCCAAAATTGTAAAAAAAATTGTGCGGAGGAGCCCGCATGACCAGCTTCTGATTCTGTTGTGCCCCGCACCCTTGCGCGGGAGCTTTCATCATCAAAAGAGGACTCATTTCGGATTACGCGCTGCTGGCCGGGTCTTCAGCAATGTGGGACCTGCAACGGTGACCGCTCAGCAGCAGTTTTTCGTGGCCCTGGCTCCCTCCGCTCTCTGCCCAGCCTGGAAGCGCACGCTCTAAGTCATCCACTGCTGCAGCTGGCGCACCTACAACATCCAAAAACTCGGAAGACAAGCGCAGGCCCAGCACAGCTCACCCTCTAAGGCCCTAGGCCTTCGTAGGTGCCGCCTGGCACCAGGTTGCTGCCTAGCCAGAGAAGTACAGCCTTCACATTTGCTGCTCGTATATCGGGGTAAAAAATCTTGCAGCCGAGCCGCCTTTCCACGTGAGGCTTCCTGGACGCAGGACCGCGCCATCCCCAGCATCGCACATGGCAACCTCAAGCAACAGCACTGGAAGGTGCCTCCTTCTGAACTTCTTTGACTCTTTAAGCGAGACTATAGCTGCAGCCGTGAACGGCACGCCAGTAGCTGCCGAGTCACACTGGCGCCGCTCATGATGGTTACGCCGTTTCCAATCTTGTAGCCGGTGAACTTGAGGCGGAAGTCCTGCTGCGCTGCAGGAGAAGACGTATGCGCATGTCGCCCTGCTGCCTGGAATCATTGCATGGGGCCTCGAAGGAGTGGCATCTCACCTGCCCATCGTAGTCCACGGTCACGTCGTCCCCGATCTCCGTGAAGGGCGCATCGACGAGGACAAGTTCATTCCTTTGCAGAGAGTCTGACTACATGTGACACGAGATGCCCGGAACAACCGGAACAACGGCGACTCCAGGTCCCCGTCCCAGGGTGCAGTCCCAGGAGCATGCAGAAGAAGCGCCTGCCCACTTTGGCGCCCAGCAGCCGCAAGATGGGCGCTTGCCATCGGCTTCCGGCGGTCTGAGGGCACAAGCTTTCAGAGCTTTCAGAGCTGTCAGATTCACAGGTGGAGATCTAAAATGGCAGTGATCTGCGAGGTGCGAGGTGCGAGCGCCTGGAAGGGTAGCTTGAAGACGCGCTGCTGCGCCGTCAGCGCCGTGAACCACCGGGTCACGGTCGTGGAGTAGTAGGCCTCAGACTCAGTTCGGGGCCAAGGCCTATACTGGGCCGTCTGGGACTGGGATGTATCGAAGCCCTCATATGATGAAGGCAAGGAGACGTTGGAGCGCGGGGCGCTGCCGTTGAAGAGCAGGTTGCCAAGGAGAACGGAGAAGACATACCACGATCCGAGAGCAAAGGCAATGTAGATGCCCAGCACCTCAAAGGCTTTCCCAACTCCAGTGATGTCCGGCACCAGCACACGGCTCGTCACGAAAGCAGCTGCCGTCACCATGCCCTGCACGCCCCGGTAGAGGAAGACGTCCAGGATGCTGGTGCTGAAGTGATGCCAGAAGCGCGCCAGGCAGCTGGCGGGCTCCGGGCCCTGGTTCACCTTGCCGGCCCCAGCCGGAGCCTGGCTGCTGAGGCGCCTGAACTTCATCGCCGGATTGCCGAAGTAGCTCATGTTCGGCTCCGTGGGTCTTTCCGGAAGCCAAGTGCCCACTCCGCAGAAGCTGCCCTCGGGAAGGCCCTGCGGCAGGTGGTTGTGGTTGCCCAGGAAGGTGTGGTCACCTCGAGCCGCACCCTTTCATGAACTAAAAGCAGAAACACACTGGTCACTGGCCTCGGCCTCTACATCTTACAAGTCACTCCTAATTGCACTTCCCAGCCGCTCATGTAGGTGATGCACGGCACCTTGAACTGGCCTCGGTCTACATCCACGGAGGTCAAGATGTTGCCCGTGGCGAAGAAGCAGCCGTTGCCCACGACCAGGGTTTCCGGTAGCGTCACCTGACTACTAGGAGAGAGGTTGAGGAAAAATGAGAGGGCTCGAGCCGACAGCCGACCCTGCCCGCCTGCAAACCCATCGCGCAGCCGTGCCCGAAAGTTGCGCCGCAGAGGCGGATGAAGGCCGGCACGATGGACGCATCAGCAAGCATCTCCGATGCCTGGCACACTTCGCCCCACGCCCCACGTCTACTTCTCCAAGATTTGCGTCTTCACCTGCCTGCAGCACCATCGACATCTTGAGCGCCGCAATCTGGGCGCGGATGCTCACCAGCGAGTAGGTACACGGCGGCTTGACCTTGGGCAGTACCCTGCACAGAAGCGCGGTCCCGAACAGCTGGCCGATGGTGTTGATCATAGAGACCTAGGAAAGCAAGGGGCGCAGACTGACACCAAGATACTCCATGCATCACCACCCAAAAGCATGTACCCAGCTCTGGTGTGGCCCAGCGGCTCCAAAGGCCATCAGTGGCACCCAGCAAAACATCTTGAAGAGCTGACTGGGCAGTGCATCCTTAGCAAACTTCTCATACAAAGAGCCAGCGTATCGTGTGCTTGCACCTCTTACTTGTCACCTCTAGCAGCTGCCGCAGAGTGGCCATGTGCTCGCTTTGCATCACGTGCTCTTCCACCTGCTCGGGCTTGTTGAAGGGGTAGTCACTGCTTAGCCTCAGGCAACAATCACAGAAAGATGTCACGCGGCATGTGGCGTGCGGCAGCCAGATTTTCGTCTTCATCCGAAGGGCAGCTGAAGGAAGAAGACGCCCAGAAGAGGCACCAAGGCCTTCGGAAGCAGCAACAGCCAGTAGCCCGTCGCGAAGGCCGCCGCGGCGCAGCGGAAGCGACGGGCCTCAGCCGGTGTGGGGACACGGGAAGCGTCAGCGCCAGCCACCGGCTGGGCGGGCACGCCGCAGACGCGGCCGTCGACAACCATGCCACTGGATACCGTTGACAAAGGCTCCACGTAACCAGCAGCAGCCACCTGAATGGCAAAGATTGCATCCAGAATCCAGATCTTAGCAACAGGGCCCCAGGGCCCTTGCACTTAAGAATCCACTTCAGCCTTTCGTCTCAAGCCCGCCTCACAACCTGGCTCCAGCGTGCAGTTGGGCCCGACGTAGGCGCCAGCCCCAACCCGGACGCGCTTCAGAACCATGCGCCGGGTGCCGTAGTTCACAGCTGTCAGGTGCCTTGGCCCGTGCACAGTCGCCAGGTCCCCAACCGTCACCAGGTCGAAGGCCACGACGCGGGCCGTGATCACAGAGGAGAGGGACACGTTGGCTCCAAGGGCTTTGAGCGCCAAGTTGCGCATGAAGAGGAAGGCGATGCTGCTGCCCTGATGCGCATTTTGGCCCACGATTGTGCCCTTTGCCATGTGCTCCGCGAGCCAATGCCGCAAGTACATCAAGCTGTAGATGTCGTGTTCTCCTTCCTTGTAGCGGCCGATGAGAAGCCACTTGGTGGCCGCTAGAAGGCCCACCCGCACGAACTGCTCCAGGAACAGCAAGCCCAGCAGAAGCAGGAAGGTGCCCCAAAGCGGCAGCACAAAGCTCAGTGGCAGCAGCACACGCTCAGCCAGGACTAGGCGTGCCGCCACGAAGACCGGCTGTGCCTTGGCTGACAAGGCCGTCACACATAATCGCGACAAGCATCCTATGCGACACACATAGTGCCCTTGCGTCCAGGTGGCAAGAATCGCAGCGCCTTGCACTGTCGCGCAGAGCACCGGCCGGGCGTTAGGTCCGAAGGAGTCCGCAGGCTCTTCTGCAGTCTGGCCCAAGACGTAGCCAGCCCTCGGGGGCCGTCACCCTAATTCACAGAAATCTCACGAAAACCTCACAAAGCTGAGGGGGCGACAGAGTCGAGGCAATGGACAGCGAGGAGCCAGCGGCTCGCCAGGCCCTCGACGCTGCACTCTCCATCGAGGCCCCGTGCCGGAGCTCGGGAGTGGGAGCCAGGCTGGGCGCCGCGGTGGTCCAGGCCGTTCCGACGCGCATCACGCGGAGATGGCTGGGTGCCCAGCGGAGCGCCGGCATCTCTGCGCCCAGGTCCTGGCTGCAAGAAGCTTACGGCACAACAGAAATGCGGCATGCAATGCAGCTCCGCTCCTGCAGGCACACGGCAGACAAAGTCTCTGGCCGAGCGTGCCCGGCTTCCGAGCTGGCGGTCTCCAAGTCTTCCGGCTTGCAGACCAGGATCGTGGCACGGCTCACGCAGAGCTTCTGCAAGAGCTGCTCCGAGGGAGCCAGAAGCGTGGCTCCGGCTGTCAGGCAAGCCCAGGCTACACCCAAACCTCCGACGCTGCCCGCTTTCAGGCTGCAGAGCACGCGGGTCGTGCGGTCCACATGCAGCCGCCACGAAGCGGAGGCCTGCTGCAGCTCGGCTTCGGATGCAGGCAGCGCTCGGAGCCCATCGCCTCAAACAGCTGATACGTCTGACATGTGCCCGAGTCAAAACGCAAGTGCCGCGAATCGATGACTTCTGCTTCCGGCAAGAGGCTCGTCTCTTCGAAGGCGATGCAGGCAACTTGTGCCGAGGCCCGCTGCTTCGGCATCTTCGACTGGAGAGAGGGGGAGCCCACATCCACGCAGACGACCTCATCTCGCAACATATCACCTATATACCAGATTCCAGACTGCAAGCAGCAGAAAACCACGACAGAAGATGTTACAAGCGACTGATTGCAGGCCTTGCCACGTCGGCAAGCTTGCAGTGCTGCTCCAGGCATGTCCACCGGGCCTCTGCCATCTCCGCCCTTCTGGCCAAGAGCATCTGCGGCTTCGCCACTCGGAGCTGCTCCAGCAAGGAGAGATCACTGCTGCTCGAATCCAAGATGCAGAAAGTGCGGCCCTCCCTGGCGGCAGCCAGCATAGCCGCAAGCCTGCCCGGAAGCTCCAAGCAGATGGCCACGCACCCGGATCCGGATGGCTCATGCTTCCTCTGATGAAGCAGCTGCTGGTACGAAGCTGACAGCTTAGACAACTGATGGTAGCTGATGCTTTGGCAGCCAGACTCGGCGCAAATCACATGGGGCATTTCCTCCAAGCGGGCCATGAAGTCATGCACCAATCCCTCAGCGATCTCAGCGCCACCTTCGTGGTCAGAGTCGGAGTCGTCGCCCGACAGAGCCAGCGCAGCGGCCAGCGACCGCACTGTAGGATGCTCGAAAAGCAGCTGCAAATCCACCTGCTGCAATGAAGGCCTTGCACGCATCTGGGAAATGAGACGCCCGAAGCCTCCGGAATCCACGCCCAGGTCCTGCAACAGTTGCTATTACAGCCAGTACTGCGGCATAAGCACACGGTCCAGAACATCTACCTTAGGGAGTACAGTACTTAATGTCATGATTGGTTGCAGTGTGGCACGAACTGGTGCGCACCTCCATGAAGTGGGAGTTGCAGTCCCACTGCTCCACGTTGCTGAGCTGGGGTGCCAGGCAGGCGGCAATCTCCCTCTCCAGCTCGCTGGCGCCGTCCTTCACGAAGCTCTCCCATGCATCCTTCTTGGTCGCTTCGGCGTCAGCGCCTTCCGCATCCAGCGGCACGGCGTTGCGCAGGAGCTTGCCGGAGGTGTTGAACTTCCAGGCGTCGTTCTCGACGACCTTCACCTGCGGCGGGCCCCGACGCTCTAGCGTTGAGTGGCGGAAAAAAACTGCACCTGGCCCCCGGCTCTAGCTTTCTTGCGGAAAAAAAAAAAAGCACAGAGAGCTGCACAGGCTGCCCCTAAACCCTACTGTAGGAAGGGAATAAGTAAAACATGCGGGGACGGGGACGCCTGGCTCAGCACGTAGCCGCGGCCCAGAGCTGCAGCCGTGGCCTTGAGCTCCGCCTCCGAAAGCTCCGCCGAACCCGAGGCCAGCAGAACCTGCAAACAGAAGTCGCAACTCAAAGGTTTAGGGTTTATAGTTGGGGGTTTATAGGGTTTATAGGATTTAGGGCTTAGGGTTTAGGGGCGGTTCCCCACGCATCTTCCCGCGCTGAGGGCGCAACCAGTCTCTGCCCGGCGTCCAGGACGCGGGCCTCGCAATGCTTCACTGCCGGCAGCTCCGTGATCGCCTCCCAGATTCCAAAAAAGCCGAGATCCGTCTCGCTTTCAGCAGTTAAGTGCTTCACAGCTTCATTACACACAGAAACAGTAACATTTCGCAAGAGCCGGTCCTGCTCCAGGGCTTCCAGCTCGATCCGGATCCCACGAACCTTCACCTGCCAGTCCACGCGTCCGTGGTAGTGGATGCGCCCGTCATCGGCACGCGAAGCAAGGTCTCCGGTGTTGTAGACCTCAGCAAAAATGTCGGGGGGGTGCAGCAGTTCGAGGAGTGGAGTGGAGAGAAAGCTTTTGAGAGGGCCGCCAAGCGGCGCGGCCGATGCCAGGCAGCTCGATGAACTTCTGCCTCGTCTTCTCCTCCTCTTCCAGATATCCGCGAGCCAAGCCAATGCCTCCCACGAAGAGGACGCCTCGCTCGCCTTCGGGCTTCACCTCAACCAGCCGAGGCTATAGAGCTAAAGCTAAAGCTGCGACATTTGGGAGTTTCCGGAAATTAGGGGGGACCTTATTTTGGAGTCCTTATAATAAGGATCCTACTACTTAGGGTACTACATTAGGGTCCCCTCTTTTCGGGAACTCCCATTTCAGGCTCCTGCGCCGGCCTCCATGGTCTCTGGGTCCAGGATGTAGCAGTCGTAGGTGGGCAACTGTGCTCCGATCGTGATCGCATCGCCGCTCTGGACATACCCCCCAGTGCAAACCACGGAAATCTCCGAAGGCCCATAGCTGTTGAAGAGCCTGCGCCCAGGCGCCCAGGTGTCCACGACGTCGGCGCCCAAGGCCTCCCCCCCAACATCCAGGATGCGCAGATCAGGCAGCCCAGCGGCTGTTCTGGACACATCTTTGGCTCCTCCAGAGGCACACGCTTCTCACTTTTAACCTAGCTGCGCCGCCTACGCCTTAAGTGATTAAGGAGCTGCAACGGTCACGGTTGGGGCCCTCTCCTCCGCCCGCCATGGTGCGCAGGTGCGAGGGCACGACGCTCATTCCGGAGATCTGCTTCTCCTTCAGCCAAACCTGCATGTCCGGGCCACTCTTCTTCACGAGATCCGGGCACGTCACGCTGGTGGCCCTGGCAGCCATCGTGCCGTAGACCTCGATGACGTGAACATCCCAGGACATGGAAGCAACCTGTGCGAAGCGATCTTGCTCGTTCAGGCCCACGTACCTGCCCCAAATGCGCACGACGTTCAGGGCGCTCTTGTGTCGGATCATGACTGCTTTCGGCTTGCCCGTGGAGCCGCTGGTGAAGATCAGGTAGGCTAACCTTCGAAGATCACAAGAAAAAAACCCTGCGACTCCCTTCTGAAGAGCCCAACGTCGAAGCTACTCAGCCGGCCCGGCCTGTCCAGGTCCGCTGGGGCATGGGCTGGTCGCAGAGGAAGGGCCGTGCTGCTTGCCTTCCTCAGAGCGAGGTCCACGTCCAGCACCATGCGCGGGAACCCGCCCAGGGTCGCTGCCACATTTGTGATGTTCAGCCGCCGCATCGTCGATTCGTTCGTGATCATGATAGGAGGCTGCGACACCTCAACCCAGCTCTGCAGCTTCTCAACCGGCTCCCCGACGTCGAAGGCGTTGTAGGCACAACCCTCAAGCAGCACGGCATGCACAGCTGCGATGCTCTGGACGCCTCGCTCCAGCACGATGGTCACCTTGGCACAACGAACTCGAGATCAGGGCAAAAAGCGCAACAGCATGCATGAGAGCACAAGAGCTCAGCACACCGAGCCCATGTCATGCGGCCATGTGAGCCCTGTGAAGCACGCCGTCAAAAGAGAATTGAAGCCCTCCTGACCTGGTACGTATGCCACATTGGGGAAAGCAGAGCCCTGTGAGCCCCAGACCACGTGCTCATCGGCTCGCCGCGTGTGTGCGTCCGGTGAGCTGGGGTCAAAAGCTCCACATGTCGGCAACTCGAGGCTTTGCAAAGCTTTTCGCAGGACTTTGCGGATTGCATCTGCCATCTGAGCCACCTGGGGCATCCAGGCGTGAGGGTGCCATGAAATGCTGCATTGAAGCTACCGTGCGGCTAAGAAAACTCAAAGCGCTTACTCCTGCACCTGAAGAAAAGTATAGCAGCCTTCCTGCGTCTCCAAGCAGATGCCTTGGGGCTTTGCCAAAGCAGCTGTGGTCAAAAGCTCGCCCAGGTTTGTCTCTACACCTGGCATGCAGCTGTATCCATCGACGTCCGTGGTCAACGCCAGCTCCTCCATAGTCGGTGCCACGTGCTCCAAGGCCATGGTGTCTCAGCTGAAAAACTCTACAAACAGCGAGGACGTTGGGCAGGGCACGCAAGGGCGGAAATTCTCCGTAATGAGCCCGTGACGGCACGTGCGGAACACACGTCAACTGATCAGCTCATGGGCCATATGGGTTGATTCCGGGGGCTGGTGAGGCACGCATGAACTGCAGAACATCATGGAGAATGTCGTCAGTGGCTGTTGCAGCATCCAACGCTAACGACCATGATGATCCATCGCAAGTAGCCGTGGCTGCTTGGACGCTGCATCCTTCTGCCATCTTTCAGCAAACACACCGTCCCTGACTCGTTAGAACTCACAGCTTTCCCAAATCGTTCACAGCACCCATAGTTACCTCCTTTACAATTGTTTTCCGCAGCTCCAAGCACCGGGCGAGAAACCATGTCCGGCCCCATCTGATCACAGCGGGCACGGCATGCCTCGCCGACAGCGGATCGTAGACAGCATAGTTCGGTTGTGCAGCTGATATGGGGGAGACTGCAGAATCTTATCCACCGAGCATACACGTCATACATGTCCATGCCTTGCTGCACCACTGACTTGTACATAGCCAGCAGTAGCAGGAAAGACTCTCGTCTCAGCAATTCCCAACCCGAGGTGCCTGAAGCTCGGCACGGCTGCACGGGCCTCATGCCGGAGGAGCTTCACGAAAGCGCCGATCTGGAGGCGCCTGGACCAAATTCGGGCTTTGGGGGTGGAGCTACTCTTCCTTCCGCTTCTCTGCACATTCCTCATTTGCTTCTGTAACCGGGCCGCCTGCGAAGCACCCTCGTCCAGAAGCTGCAGCAAACCATCGCGGTGCTGGTCTGCACTGTCCTGGCTCTCTGCAGTGCGATGGAGCACGTTTCATGGAGCTGCACACTCGGCTAGCCGAATTCAGATGTAGGCTGCAGGGCTTCGCGATCCATCCTTCCCACATCAGCACAAGCAGGCGTCAAGGGAGTTCCAGCAAGGAGATCCCGATCCCACCAGTCCTTCGTCGCGGCTGGAACCTCCGAAAAAAAAGGAGGGACGCTTGCGTGTCATCGGCTCCGACTCCAGGCATCTCTGCATCTCTTCGCCTCTGCCTCCCCGACCTCACCCTCGGTTCCCGAAACTCAGAGACCCGACTTGAAAGAGACTTCAGCCCAGCTGCCATAGACAGAATGCCGACAGCTACCCAAAAACGAGCGCTGCGGAAAGCTGGTGAGTGCCTGGGACCACTCCACGGGGTGGAGGCGCCGGCGCTTCTCCGCCCGGTCCTGGCTTGAGAGAAAGCTCTGTAAAGGCTCCTCTCGATCCGGATTAGAACCCGAAGCCTGTCTTCAGGGCTTCGAGACCTTGAATCCGGAATGCAAGGGAGATGCAAATCAACGCCGACACCTGACATCCTCAAGTCAAGAGCTCAGAGTTCCCCCACGAGCATTGCAACCGCCATCAGCTGCCAAGGTCCTCGTAGAGAGTCTCCCTGCGCAGGGCATCATTCCTGGCGTGCCCGACGCCCGCATGAGGCTGTCAATGTGGCTTGGAAGATGGGCCCCGGGCTCCAAACTCTCCAAACGAATTTGAAAAATCGGCTCCAAGGGGCTACTTGGCTATGGTGTTTCATAGTGCCCCCTGGGCCCCGAAGATAGAGGCGCCTCTCGCCGACGGAGGCAGCCGCTGCCGGGCCGCAGATGATGCCTCGGAGCGTCAACGCAAGGCTCGAAGTCGCGAAGTTTGCGGCAGTTTGGGGCTGCGTTTGCCGCAACCAGCGCTACAGGGCCTTCTCTGCCACTGCCAGCGGGCATGTCTGTCTGGTCTTCCTGCTTTGCCAGATTCTGCAGGAGCAGCATGACTGTATGTAGGAATGCTAACCGTGAATCCTAGGACTAGGAGCAATACTTTCGGTAAGTTCGCTTCTCACCAATTCACAAATTCGGCTCTCCGCGCAGGGAGCCTCATAAAAAACACAAGGATTTTTTCATAAATTATCAAGGTTTAGGGTTTAGGGTTTAAGAGTTAGGGCTTAGGGTTTAAAGGTTTAGGGTTTGTTGGGGTTTAGGGTTTAGGGTTCAGTAGACAAGATGGAAGGGTAAGGAAACTGTCACACAGATGTTGCTTTAGGGTTCAGGGTTTAAGGCTTAGGGTTTAGGGTTTATAATGTAGGTGGGCGCAGGGAGGTGTGGCGGCAAATTCAGACCCTCCACTCTGGCTCAAGCGATTTTGCAGTGCCGTCGTGGCCGTGGGCGTCTTGAGGCCTCGTGGGTTCTTGCAGGGTGACCTGCAGGGGTGAGTTTAGCGCCCCGCCGCGCTCTGATGCACAGTGCAATGTTCTACCGGTTCAGGACGGGAAGCCAGTACTTCGTGCCTCTACTCACTGGCAAGAAGAACGCCAACGCGCACGACAAGAAGGCTCACGAGAGGATGATGATGAGCGCGACTGAAGGTGCGGTGGCGGTGTGATGGTGCGGCGGTGGCGTGGTGGTGATGGGGATCCTGGCGGTGATGGTGACGACCGGGGCAGGGCGGTTTACGACATTGAACAAGAGTCTGATGACTACGAGAGTTCACGAAACCCTGAAGGCGACTTCTTCGGTGAGTCCCAGTCCCAGCGGCGGCGCAAGGCGCGATTCAGCTCCCGGGCTCGCGCTGAGCCGGAGAGCGCTGGTGGAGGCAGCTCCTGGGCAAAGGCTGTCGCTGCAGTTCGAGGGCTTGGGGGTTTTGGGGGTTTAGAGGTTCGGGGTTTGAAGGTCAAAGGATTGAGGGATTTAAGGGTTTAGGGGTTGTCGGATTTATGTAGGAGTTCGATCTTCTGGCTCTCGCAATCTCAACTTCTGGGGGTCTGTGGTTCCATCGGATCTTGACACCTCGCTTGGAAGCTCCTCCTCATGACGGGCCACGAAGCCCTTCTCCAACACCTCGGGACGGCCGCAGATCTTCGATCTCGGGTGTAAGGCTGAAGATTTTGTGGGACTCTGCCGAAGGCTCTTTGAAAGTCACTCTACGATTGTTTGCAGATCGGCGGCTCATGTCAAGATTTAATCACCGATGCCGCCATCTAGCAATTTCTCGACAATGCCGCTGCCAATACTACGTGATTGTTCGTCGAAACGCACATCCTTGTTCGTCGAGTACCCTACGACGAAAAGGTTCCGTCACGAGAAGCACTCCGAAAACCGCATGCACCGCTCGCCTCCCTTCGCAGCCCAGGGGCAGCAGGGCATTGCCCGCCGGTGGAGGATGTTGTCGGGGTGGGTCCTGCAAGGACGTCGCGATTCTCCGCAACACTCCCCGTCCTGCCACCCCGAGAGCACATAATCACTCACACGGCCATTAGATGCAGCGTCCATGCTCAAGGCTCTTGCCTTGCCTGGGCGAACGGAGTCGGGCGTCTCCTCGTTGGAATCAGCAAACTGCCACCCCGCTTCCAAGCACCCAACTGCTTCGTGCTCTTGCTCGAAAGCTGCGCCAAGCGTCGGGTAGGTCCACCCGCAGCTCGGCCAGTGCGCCCAGCCGCAGCAGGCTCCCATGCTTCAGCAGCAGAGAACCTGGCATCCCAGGACTTGGGACCGGGCTTCGATTGCACGATAGCTTCGTACCCGATGCAGCTTTCAGTGTGGGCCGAATCGCAACCAGGTTGCTTTGCTCTGCGTCAGCTCTCTGGCCATCTACCAGGATCTCAGCATCGGGAAACACCTTTCACGGCACAGTGCTCAGGCGGGAAGAAGAAAGGAGTTGCCCTGCTCCCGACGCCTTCCAAACGATCCCCCAAGATCAAGACACGGGAAATCCCGCGAAACACAGCCTAGGAGTACGACACCCATCCAACCTCACAGTCTTTATGCTCTCGTCCTGCACGCGCGAACGTAGCTGCCGTGCCTCTTTCACTGTGTCATGTGTGTTCCTCGGCGGATGTTGAACGCGTGAGGCCCGGATATCGCCTCCACATACCAGCCGCCCCTGCCGTGTGCCAGGCGGGCATGCCGTTGCCGGATTTCAGGACCCGGCAACTCCCAGAAGGGTGCCTTCAAGGGCTTCTGCTGATCTCTCGCTCGCTGTTTCAACAGGGACTGCGCAGTACTTACATCTTCTTGCTAGCAATCAGCATGGTTCGAAAATCTAGGAATTAGCAAACCTCATCGGAAGCTGCCGGGAAAAAGGTTCGCGACTGGCAGTGACGGGAACAGCCTGGCATGCCATGCCTGAAAAGCAAGCAAAAAAAAAGCAAACCCTGACCCCGGTACTGGCCCTAAATCCTCGTGACCTCGCCAGCTGCCGCCCCGTCGTTGGAAGCCGCACTCCCCAGAAGCAAACCGCGATGATCCTGAGAACAGGCGGCGGGGGCGGCTCAGATCTTTTCTTTGTCCTGAAAGCATTCGGGCGTAGGGTTTGTAAGGATCAAGCCTCAAGTCTCTTTGCTTGGAGCATCGAAAGCAACCTCGCCACTCCATCTCTGTTTCATTCAGTTACCTAACGACCCATCAGCTGACAACCAGCGCTCCCTCAATTGCACCGGGCGTCCACGAGCCGCGCGCTCTGTGGATCGTCTCGGTGGCTGAGAATCGCCAGAGGGCCCTGTGCCGCCCACAGGGCCTGTGTGCAGAAGTGGCTATGCTCCAGGATTGAAGGCTTTTCGGAAGGGTGTGCACACCGATGCAGGGTGAAGGCAGTTGAATCAGTGAGGAAGACAGGGTCTGCAGCACAGGTAGTCTGGATACAGTAGGAGGCTACACTCCGAGTTTTCACCCCAAGATTGAAGCGGACAGAGCATCCCGAAAAGTGAAGAAACGACTAAGACTTAGACCGAAGGAAAACCGACGAACTAAGAGTGCCAGCAGTAAAGCTGTGCATGCATCATTACAGATCAGAGAGGCTTCCCCGCCGTGTGCAACAAGAGAAACATCACAGTATGGCAGCAAACCCAACCAACTTGCACCAAGAAAAGTCGCTCAACGATTACACTTTCGATCAGTCGCTTTCATCGTAGAGGAGGATATCATCAATGTTAGGCAGTCAGGATTAGCAAAAGGTACAGTAATGTACTGCTACGACTTTGGACCCTCCGGCCTTGTCTGTGGTCTTGATGACCTGTCTTAGAATCGCAGAAGCGATGCAAGTTTATAGGCATCTGAGTAGGAGTGCAAACACAAATATGAACATGCGAGTATTAGGGGCTTAGAAGAGGGCGTATCCCACACATTCACCTGCTCTGCACAGGCAAATGCAGGCAGGTCACGAGGATGGAATGTCCGATCGAGTCCAGCCAATGCCTGAGCTTTCAAACGCTGCTGCAAATCGACTGGCTGGAACTCAAGTCAAGCCCGCAGCCCGCGAAGCAGCTGTGGAACCGGGTCTGCCGAAACGGCTGCCACCATCGCCAGTTAGAGCCTTCGAAGCTGAAAGCGGGAGTGCGACACTGCGCGAAGCTGCATTTCAGGTTTCCTTGGCCTCGACGGCCGCCGGCGCGACCTCTTCGGCCTGACCCTGCGGGCACCGAGTTCTCCGGAGCTGCAAGAAACCGGCCCAGTGAGCCAGAGAGGGCGCCAGGCTGGAAGAACCCAGCCGCGAAGCCGCGGCCTGTGGGCTGAGACTTCCCGCGACCGTCCGCTTGGGCCGAAAGTAGTCCCAGCATGCAAACCCTTTGAACTCTGACTTGATTGCCCTTCCCTCACGTCACTCTGCCAGATTTGTTGCAGGCTGCGCAACACGACATGCGGCTGATTTGACCGCTGTTCGCACTTTGCAGATTCAAGCATCGCTCCTTGTGTACAATGGCGCGGGAGATTCACTAAATGAAAACCGCTTTTCCAGCCTTGGATCCTGCGCAGCCTGTGGAAACTTGAAGCGAACGCTGCGAAGCCAACAGCGCTAACTGGCACTTCTGGGTTTTGATGGCACTGGTAGCATTCGGTTTGCTAGCTGCGTATATGGAGCAGTTTGGTCTCGCCGCGTCTAGCCAGCTACGGCTGCGAAGCGGTGCTACGGCATTGACAGTTTGCTGTCCGCCGGCTTTAACGATGCATTCAGTGTACGGCTTGCAGGCACTGCCCGGCTGTCATTGCCTGCATCGATCGCTTAAACAGATTCTGCAAAGCACTCTAACGTAGGGGATGGTATCGGGTTTGGCTGAAGGGGACAGAAAGGTTCATCTGTTCGTTCTTCCCCAGATGGAGATGCTCAATACGCATGGAAGAGCGGAGCAAAATGACACCTAGAGCGTTCTACCAGGTGGACATGAAGTTTGTGAACTGTGAAATTGAAATAGTGGTAGCTGCACAACACCTCTCCCGAGGCATGACCTGCAATGGTCGCGATATGTCGCGATATTGTCGCAAAAAGGATAACGGCAAGAGTAGAAGCGATCATGACATGACAACCAGAACTGTCACCAAATACTGTTAACCATGATAACACCAAGTAAGGTATAAACAACGGTCACTGGAACAATCGCAACAATGATGATGCTGCTGTTGATGATCGCGGCGATGGTGTGGTAATGGTACTGCTGGCAGCCTGAGCATGCGAAGCCCTCGGTTTGCACTGGCTGATGATAACCTTACTGATTTTGGCGGCAGCACTAACGATGAAAACAATCGGTAGAAGTAGAACTGATGGCTGTCGCAATGCTGGCAGCTGCTGTGTTGGAAGTCCAAGGTTTTGCAACGCCACGGAAATCCAGTTCTGCCAGTTTTCAATGCCACCCTTGCCTTCATGAGCCGCAGCACATCACAGCACGCGAAACCCACACCTTGCTGAGCCATCTCGGGACCTGGCTCGAATCCAGCCATGGTCTGGCATGCGGCCATCAGCCAAAAACTCAACAAACTTTCCGCACCAATTCAAAATCTAGGGTGAACAAGCTGTGGTCCAAGCCCTTGACATGACTTTACGCTAGACCGGGCTAGGCGCGGCGTGGCTAGACTGAACTGCTTTCACACCAGACCATGCCAGACGTTTGGCCATCAATCGTATGAAAATGCTCCCTGAAACGCTGAACCGTAAACCCTCAGCCCTACCTGTACAAACTCCAAATCCCCAACCCCATACAAGCTTTGAGCACAATGAACTGAATGCATACAGATCAGTCGCTTTCTTTTGCCAGCGCAAACGGCGCTGGCGCATCAGTAACCTGGCGTGCTCCGCTTGTTTCGACGCTTTCTCGACCCCAATTTCCCCACCCCAGCCGTCTTCCTGTCTTTGTTTGTGTTGCTGTTTCTGTTACAGTCGCAGTCGCTGTCGCTGCGGCTGTGGCTGTTGCTGCTGTTGCTGCTGCTGCTGCTTTTGCTTCTAGGTTTTGCTCTTGATAAGGATGCCTTGGTTGTTTTGATTGTCGGCTTCCTTGTCGCCTTGCCAGCGTGCCTGTTTCAGGGGATCTGCTTGGGGCGAGGCATTTAAGATTGCTGGCGTTGTCTGGGGATCAGAATTTGGGGAACCCTCTCTCCCACCCCAACTCCATGCAACCCCAACCACCAGCAACCCCACAAACATCCCCGACCTTGAAATTCCCATCCCCGCCAATGTCCACCATCAAAAGGCATGACACATCAGTCAAGCAAACAAGCGACCAGCTTCAAAAAATGAAACAACATGCAACAAACAACAAGCACAAAACCACCCCTAACCTTCCCAAACCAGAACCATGCACAACAAAAACGATTCACCGACCATCTCAAGCCCTTCCTACGAAAACCTAGGCGCCAAAACCTTCCAGCTCTGATTCATGAGAACCCAAAACCACAACCATGGAGCTGGACCTCCACGCCCCTGGCTGCCGAGGCAGCAGAACAGGAACGACGTGAAAAAGGACCAAGAGTTTCCGTTGGTCTTGTCCGAGGCGTTGCCATCCGTATTGCCCAAGCCCACGTTGCTGGTACAGTGTCCGGACGCACCGATGACGGGGAAGCTGCGAAGGGCCACTTCATCCTCCTCGCATGCATCATGATGCATCTCACGAAATTATCAAATAAGTCCGCGGTCTGCAGGGCGGAGCAAAGCAGAAACAACAATCACATTGGGCCAAGCTTGGTCAGCTTTTGATTGCAATACCATCAATGACACTCAAGCGCCCCGATCCTGTGAACACGACACGTTCACCGGCGCGACCTGCATCTGTGCTTTCAAAAAAGGCCAGCCTGTAACAAAAAAAGTGATATGCTACTGATACTGCCAATCGTGCAATGGCGCTCAGTCAGCAGCATCCTCGTTCGTCTCGCCCGCTGGCACATGTGTCTTCTTGTCCTGCATAATGCTTGCGGTGATGTTTGCGGCAGTGCTGATGGTCATGGCAATGCATGGAGGATGGCACGCGAGCACGCGATCCTCTGTGAAATCTGACAACCTGTGCCCTGAAGCAGGAACTCCCGCACTGCCTTCGTCTGCTTATTGCTAGCCTTCCTTGTCTCCTGGTCAGTTGCCAGCGGGATGAAGGCTGTTTGTAGGAGGGTTACACCAAGTCATGTGAATACGAACGCAACGTAAGGTGAGGCAAGTGCGCATGAAGCTTTGTTTGCTGTCTCCCAGCATTAAACCCTGTGACGGCAGCCCACCTTCTTAGCCTGCTTGGCTTCTTCCTTTGCTTCTTCTGCCTGCTGGGGCATCGGCCACTGACTAGTACACAGACTCAGAAGCTATACGCAGGCTCGATGCTGGCCGTGAGTGTACTCTTGACCACGTGAGGAAAATGGGCCATGCTGTCCGAGCAGTCATCTGCAGTACTTGAGAGTCCTGGTAGGCAGCTTCTGCAACTCGCTAGCTTCAACATCTTTTCAAACACCTTGCGTATATGCCCCCGCACCCTATGCGTTCGACATTTTGAGCGCCTGCGCCTGCTTTTTTTGCAGGAAGTCCTTGCGGGCTTTTTCATTCTTGGCCTGCATCTCCTGCATGCATCGCCATGATCCACTGCATCCCGGCATCTCACGAATCTTGGGCCTTCATCTTCAACTTCTTGGTTCCGGGCATGTTGCCTGCAAGCCAGGAAGACGCTTAGAGCAAGATTTTGGTTGTGATGTTTCGTGCTCGTTCCAAAAAGGCACAACGTCAAGAGGCATAGTTACATTCCACGTGAGCGGAGGTCTGAGACAAATACTGACTCCAAGGAGGCTTCCCTAGGTTTTAAGCTTCCGGAGGTTTTGGGTTCAGTGTTTCTTCAACAGGACACCTTAATTTGCAAGGGCTAAGCTTAAAGCAACCACGCCAGCATGTTGAATTCAGCCAGGCACGACCTTCGATAACTTGCCCACATCAAGCAATACCTTTCTCTGCTGTCGGGGCAAAAGGTTCATAGGGGAAAGTGTATTTGGTGCTGCAGGTGTGTGTGTGTGTGTGTGTGTGTGTGTGTGTGTGTGTGGATGTGGGCGTTCCATTGTTGCATTCACTTTTGTTGCGGTTGCTTGGCGCCTCTCTTCTTGTGCGGTGCAGGGTACAAAGTGTAGGGCGAAGTGTGCTGAAGGATTCAGGGGGTAAGGCTGAGGGCTACATAAGGGATTTTGAGGGTTGAGGATTTCAAGGTTCGCTTCTTGGGGATGCGTGTCTTTGGGGCTTGAGGGTTCATGGAGGGTTTGGGGACTGGGGCTGTGGTTGATGTGCTTTGGGGCTTAGACTCTTAGAGCCTGCGACTACTCTGAAACTCACTGTGTTGCTGGTCGCATCACTGAGGACGGGGCCTTGGTTTCTCACCCGACGCATCTCCGACATATGCGCTGCGATGCCATCGGCCCGCTCTTTGTTGAACTGCTTTCGCTCCTCACAAAGTTTCACAGGACCATCAACAATCAGACGTCTGAACTCCATGGCCTCTTTCGAGACAGGCTTCCCAGCTGGCTTCCGCCTGACATTACGTTGAGGGGAAAGCCATGGCCAAGGCAGGCTTACGGCACGTCTCAAGTTCTCGGTGGTTGTTGTTGTTGTTGCTGATGTTGCTGTTGTTGCTGTTGTTGGTGTTGTTGTTGCTGCTGGTGTCGCTGTTGTTGCCGTTGCTGTTGCTGTTGCTGTTGTTGCTGCTGCTGCTGTTGCTGTTGCTGTTGCTGTTGCTGTTGCTGGTGCTGGTGCTGCTGCTGTTGTTGTTGTTGTTGCTGCTGTTGTTGTTGCTGTTGTTGTTGCTGCTACCAAGACATACCAACTGCTGTCGTTGTGGTTGTTCTTCTTCTTGCTGTTCTTCTTGTTGCTGTTGTTGTTAGTGCTGCTGCTGCTGCTGTTGTTGTAGTTGTAAGCCCTATCAGCTCAAATCTGCCCTTTCCCCGCAAGCCTTGGTGTGCGTCTGACTGCTTCTGCTGTTTCTGTCGCTATTTGGCTATCTGGGATTTGTACAACCTGGGGATCGCACAACGCTGACCTGGTCCCACTTCCAGGACGTTTCAACATGAATGCTAAGGGTGAGGGTTCCTGTAGATCTGCACTGCAAGAGGAGTCACGTTCACGCGGTTAAACAAGAGCGGATGGCAGCAACATAAGGAAGAAGGCCTATAGATTGGCATGTGGCAAAGCACTAAGGGGAACCAGCACCAGTCCGCATCGCGAAGGAGCAGTCAAGCAAGCAAAGCAGAGTCTTCAGATGTGCACGGGAGAGAAACAACCTCCCGAACTCGCTCAACTAAGTTTACCCAAACAAATAACACGTCTAAGCCGGAAACAAAAATAGGCAGAGCGCAGCAGAAGAGGGGAGGAGCATACCACAAAATCTCTTCGTATGATGTCGTGGAATGTCGGAGGAATGAGCCACTCTCAGAATCCCATAAGGACAGTAATAATAAGAATAACAAGAACAATGCTGGAATAATATTGTAAACATAAGACGGTGGGTGCTCGATTTGAGGCAATCCACCTGTCGTCGGGGCCGCTCGCCAGCACCGCATAGGCGTCAAGGATCATCTTGAAGGCCTTGCTGCCAGCTGTTTGGGCACCATCTGTTCATGCTCTTGCCCTGGCCTCCTCAGCACCCTCTGACTGGCATTTGTCTGGGTGGATGAGTCGAGCCAAGCGCCGGTAAGCCTCAACACGTATGCATTTGGGGACCTGTCAAAGGACAGAGGATGATGATCGGGCTTCGGCCTGCTTTATGTCAACCTCGCTGGCAGAGTTGTCAATGCCTGCCATACGTTCAGATAACCGGGGTGCTACGTGCTAAGGCACTAACACAAGCCTAAAACGGCGAAGTAGTCCACAGTCTGCAACTTCAAGATCCGCACGATCTCGCTGGCCATGTTGCTTCAATGGCAGCTAGAGCTGCCACGACGTAATCAAGCTCTGTGCCAGTACTCTCATGATGTGCACAACACGTGTGGGTGGGAATCATGATGTCTCTTCGCGTTGCCTGATTTCCCACATGACTGGCACTAAGGCTGCATAATCTGTCCATGAAGTGACTGCGACTGCAATGTCCTGAGCCCTCTGAACAACTCATCATGCCCAATGGTTAGGTGTGCATGCGTCTTGTTTAGGGCGTTGATGAGGAAGGTTTGAGCAGCAACAGCTGGCAACGCGAAGATCCCTGGTCGGCAACCATATAGCTGACTGCCAACGAGAGAAGCACATGAGCCACCCGAGCCGCAGCCCTCGGTACATTCACATGTTCATCTGAGGATGAGCTTCAACCTGCCATCAAACTGTGCCTCCCTTGTACTTCCATAGAAACGGACTGCTATGCAAACACATGGACAAGGTCCGTCATCTGGCCGTTGTCACGTAGGACTCTGCAAAAGTGTGACGAGATCGACCTTTCACCCGCGGACCAGCAGGTGCAGAAAGCCCCGCGATGTAGCTCAACAGGCTGACAATGCGATGCTTGTTGGAAACACGATTCCTGCTGACCGATATGGGGAACATTTCGAGGAACATGTCACGTTCACACGGTCGTTTCAGTGACATCTGCGACTTATCTATCAGAGCAGAAGCTGATATTCGAACTGCCCTTGAACCACATAGCTGGGCATTCGGGCTGAGACACACCCGGAGCTGTGGGCAGGCGCGATGACTTGACATTTGACATGATCTTTGGTCTTGAATGGTCCTAACCCCATTTCAGACCTCCGATTTCCTGAAACTCAAGGGTCACCATTCCAAACCCCCACGAACTGAGGGGATCAAAATCCTTTGTTTCCTGCTCAGCCTCTCCCCAACGCCGTGGCACCCACCCCGCACACCACCCCCTCGCACCACCGCCTCTCCACCCCCCGCCCCCAAGCTCCAACCTCCACGCGCGCGCGGAACGACGTATATGGAAGACGCTCGGGATTCGGGCAAACCTCCACAACAGTCCTCTGTGGCGTGCTTCTTCGCTGTGCTTCGTTTTCCTGCTGGCAAGGGATGCACAAAGGAAATCCGCGAAGGCTCGAGCACAGGGGCCTGCACGATGGGATTTGTTCGGAGCTTCGTCCTTTGCGTCTTTTGTTTTTGAGCGGTCCTGAGCGCAGGGTTCCGGAAGATTGAATCCCCGAGTCTGCTGTTTACCTAGTTTTAGGCAGCGAGCAATTTACGTAAAAAAGCTTGGATGACACGCCAAACTTACGTCAATAATTACGTAAATTTCGCATGTAATTTTTTACACTGCAAGTGTAGAAAAAATACACTGCAGCGTAACAAAATCTACAGTGCAATGTATTTTTTTACAGTGCAAATTTCTGAATTTGAAGAAGGGAAACGATGGCTAATGTTGGTTGTTTTTGGATCTGTTGTCATAAATGTGCTTCTTGATTGCATAGGAATTTCCTGCGGCGGCAGTTCGGCATGGTCATTTGTCAAGGCAAATTCTTGCGACTTGTGCCAGCAACTTGTGAAAGGCCATGTGGTTTGCTGGGTCTGGCAATGTCTGGCAGGCGGCCTGCGCGAGTCTTGTGGTTTGCATGCGAGAAATCGATGCATGTAGCTAGACCCTTGTAGGTTACATGCGAGATATCCAGTTATATATACCCGTGAGATCCGAGAGTGAGAAAAATTTTCGGAGTTTGCAGCAGTGTCGCAAGAAGGGCAAAGACACAAACAAGGAGAACAAGGAGAAAGACACAGCCAAGGACAGCAAGAAGAGGAAGTTCGAGGAGAATTGGGCCGATGGCTTCGATCAGCCTGCCGATAAGAGTCAGGAGGAGCAGCCCGAAGAGGAGACTCCCACAGACGACGAAAAGATCGCGTTTTCGCAGGGGCAGATAGGGGTTTTTGCAGGGGCAGATAAGAGTTTTCGCAGTGGCAGATACGAGTTCCATATGTTTTCGTTGTGTGTTTGTTGTTGTTGTTGTTGTGGTTGTTGGTTGTTGGTTGTTGGTTGTTGGTTGTTGGTTGTTGGTTGTTGGTTGTTGGTTGTTGGTTGTTGGTTGTTGGTTGTTGTGGTTGTTGTGGTTGTTGTGGTTGTTGTTGTTGGTGGTAGTGGTTGTTTGTTGTTTGTTGTTTGTTGTTTGTTGTTTGTTGTTTGTTGTTTAATGTTTGTTGTTTGTTGTTTGTTGTTTGTTGTTTGTTGTTTGTTGTTTGTTGATTGTTGTTTGTTGTTGTTGTTGTTGCTGCTGCTGGTGTTGTAGGTGTTGTTGTTGTTGTTGATGTTGATGATGATGTTGATGTTGGTGATGATGTTGATGTTGATGTCGATAATGATGTTGTTGTTGTTGTAAGCTCGCGAAATGTTTACGTAATTTTTCGTTGTTTACATGAATTTATTGGTTCACAGTAAATTGAACCAAAGTGTAAAAATAGGTAAACAGCAGACTCGGGGAAGCCCTCAAGCAGGCCCCGCCTCGGTTTTGAACACATAGTGGTACTCTTTGCCACCTCTCGTGCGACATGGGAAACTTACCTTACCAGCCTTAGCATGATAGGCGCGCCGAGCCTTGAGTCGCCGGCTGCATAATGGCACCAGGCACGAGGAAGAGAGCAAAGCAGCAACTCGGATGCGCGAATCCTCGGGACTGAAGGTGATGTGATGCCGTTTTGCATAGCCGTCCGTGAGTGAGTGAGTGAGTGAGTGAGTGAGAGAGTGAGTGGGTGAGTGAGAGAGAGAGAGAGAGAGAGAGAGAGAGAGAGAGAGAGAGAGAGAGAGAGAGGAGCGAGATAGGCCGGTGCATGCGTTGACAGGCATGTGTCTCTGCCAGCGTGCATATCCCTTCACACGTCACGACCCGGGCGGCGCGACGCCTACATAGCCTCTAGGGGCACTTTTTGTTCTCGTAGATCATCTTCAGCTCTTCTTTCATGTCCTTCAGGGGTACCACGTGCAAAGCAATATTCCCGGCAGGAGGGGAGCACATGGTCACCTTTCGCTTTTACCCTCTTCTAACCTCCGCCTCAAGCCCCAAGCATCATCCTTTGATACACTTTTCAGTCGCACCATCATCGCTGCCAGATGCTTGACGGCTGAGGTACAGCTTGAGCCTCGCCGCCCTTTTCAGCAGCTCGGAGGATGAAACTTGCCAGCGATGGTTGCGAGGCTAATCGCCGAGCAAACAGTGCTGGTAGCAATCCACGTCGCGCTGCGGCAGTCCTGCGGTTCCATTCTGCTGTCTTGTTGCAGCCAATTCGAACTCAATCTTGTGTGTTCCTGGCGAGCAGCATGCGAAGGTGAAGGCGACGGAGCCCTGCGCCAAAGTGGACAGGGATCCATGAAGATGTGACGTAGGAAGCGTTGTTGGTAAGCAAAGTAGGCTAGCAGCAAGCAGATCAACATCAGACATGAAACCATTTGGAAGTATCTGCATCTCTAGAGTTGTGACTCCGGACAGAAGCGTTCTAAAAACCATGTCCGGCCCCATCTGATCACAGCGGGCACGGCATGCCTCGCCGACAGCGGATCGTAGACAGCATAGTTCGGTTGTGCAGCTGATATGGGGGAGACTGCAGAATCTTATCCACCGAGCATACACGTCATACATGTCCATGCCTTGCTGCACCACTGACTTGTACATAGCCAGCAGTAGCAGGAAAGACTCTCGTCTCAGCAATTCCCAACCCGAGGTGCCTGAAGCTCGGCACGGCTGCACGGGCCTCATGCCGGAGGAGCTTCACGAAAGCGCCGATCTGGAGGCGCCTGGACCAAATTCGGGCTTTGGGGGTGGAGCTACTCTTCCTTCCGCTTCTCTGCACATTCCTCATTTGCTTCTGTAACCGGGCCACCTGCGAAGCACCCTCGTCCAGAAGCTGCAGCAAAGCATCGCGGTGCTGGTCTGCACTGTCCTGGCTCTCTGCAGTGCGATGGAGCACGTTTCATGGAGCTGCACACTCGGCTAGCCGAATTCAGATGTAGGCTGCAGGGCTTCGCGATCCATCCTTCCCACATCAGCACAAGCAGGCGTCAAGGGAGTTCCAGCAAGGAGATCCCGATCCCACCAGTCCTTCGTCGCGGCTGGAACCTCCGAAAAAAAAGGAGGGACGCTTGCGTGTCATCGGCTCCGACTCCAGGCATCTCTGCATCTCTTCGCCTCTGCCTCCCCGACCTCACCCTCGGTTCCCGAAACTCAGAGACCCGACTTGAAAGAGACTTCAGCCCAGCTGCCATAGACAGAATGCCGACAGCTACCCAAAAACGAGCGCTGCGGAAAGCTGGTGAGTGCCTGGGACCACTCCACGGGGTGGAGGCGCCGGCGCTTCTCCGCCCGGTCCTGGCTTGAGAGAAAGCTCTGTAAAGGCTCCTCTCGATCCGGATTAGAGCCCGAAGCCTGTCTTCAAGCACGCCGCACGGGCTGGGACAGGGCTTCGAGACCTTGAATCCGGAATGAAAGGGAGATGCAAATCAACGCCGAGACCTGACATCCTTCGGTCAAGAGCTCCGAGTTCCCCCAAGAGCATTGCAACCGTCGTCAGCTGCCAAGGTCCTCGTAGAGAGTCTCCCTGCGCAGGGCATCATTCCTGGCGTGCCCGACGCCCGCATGAGGCTGGCAATGTGGCTTGGAAGATGGGCCCGGGCTCCAAACTCTCCAAGAGCCTTGAAACATCGGATCCAAGGGGCTACTGGCTCTGGTGCTTCACGGAGCCCCCAAATTTTCCCCCTGAGCCCCGAAGATAGAGGCGCCTCTCGCCGACGGAGGCAGCCGCTGCCGGGCCGCAGATGATGCCTCGGAGCGTCAACGCAAGGCCAGGCTTTTCTTCTCGAAGTCGCGAAGTTTGCGGCAGTTTGGGGCTGCGTTTGCGGCAACCAGCGCTACAGGGCCTTCTCTGCCACTGCCAGCGGGCATGTCTGTCTGGTCTTCCTGCTTTGCCAGATTCTGCAGGAGCAGCATGACTGTATGTAGGAATGCTAACCGCGAATCCTAGGACTAGGAGCGATACTTTCGGCAAGTTCGCTTCTGCCAATTCACAAATTCGGCTCTCCGCGCAGGGAGCCTCATAAAAAAAAACACGAGGCTTTATCAATTATCAAGGTTTAGGGTTTAGGGTTTGTTAGGAGTTAGGGGTTAGGGCTTAAAGGTTTAGGGTTTGTTAGGCTTTAGGGTTTAGGGTTCAGCAGACAAGATGGAAGGGTAAGGAAACTGTCACACAGATGTTGCTTTAGGGTTTAGGGTTTAAGACTTAGGGATTTAGAGTTTGTTAGGGTTTAGGGTCTAGGGTTCAGTAGACAAGATGGAAGGGTAAGGAAACTGTCACACAGATGTTGCTTTAGGGTTCAGGGTTTAAGGCTTAGGGTTTGGGGTTTATAATATAGGTGGGCGCGGGTAGGTGTAGCGGCAAATTCAGATCCTCCACTCTGGCTCAAGCGATTTTGCAGTGCCGTCGTGGCCGTGGGCGTCTTGAGGCCTCGTGGGTTCTTGCAGGGCGACCTGCAGGGGTGAGTTTAGCGCCCCGCCGCTCTCTGATGCACAGTGCACTGTTCTAAGGGGTTCAGCAGAGCGGCGACGGGAAGCCAGTAAATTTCAGATTGGTACTTCGTGCCTCTACTCACCGGCAAGAAGAACGCCAACGCGCAGGACAAGAAGGGTCACGAGAGGATGATGATGAGCGCGACTGAAGGTGCGGTGGCGGTGTGATGGTGCGGCGGTGGTGTGGTGGTGATGGGGATCATGGCGGTGATGGTCCCTGAAGGCGACTCTTTCGGTGAGTCCCAGTCCCAGCGGCGGCGCAAGGCGCGATTCAGCTCCCGGGCTCGCGCTGAGCCGGAGAGCGCTGGTGGAGGCAGCTCCTGGGCAAAGGCTGTCGCTGCAGTTCGAGGGCTTGGCGGTTTTGGGGGTTTAGAGCTTCGGGGTTTGAAGGTCAAAGGATTGAGGGATTTAAGGGTTTAGGGGTTGTCGGATTTATGATGTAGGACTTCGATTCCCTCTAGCTCTTGCGCTCTCAACTTCTGGGGGTCTGTGGTTCCATCGGATCTTGACACCTCGCTTGGAAGCTCCTCCTCATGACGGGCCACGAAGCCCTTCTCCAACACCTCGGGACGGCCGCAGATCTCCGATCTCGGGTGTAAGGCTGAAGATTTTGTGGGACTCTGCCGAAGGCTCTTTGAAAGTCACTCTACGATTGTTTGCAGATCGGCGGCTCATGTCAATGTGAAGATTTAATCACCGATGCCGCCATCTAGGATCTAGCTGCAATTTCTCGACAATGCCGCTGCCAATACTACGTGATTGTTCGTCGAAACGCACATCCTTGTTCGTCGAGTACCCTACGACGAAAAGGTTCCGTCACGAGAAGCACTCCGAAAACCGCATGCACCGCTCGCCTCCCTTCGCAGCCCAGGGGCAGCAGGGCATTGCCCGCCGGTGGAGGATGTTGTCGGGGTGGGTCCTGCAAGGACGTCGCGATTCTCCGCAACACTCCCCGTCCTGCCACCCCGAGAGCACATAATCACTCACACGGCCATTAGATGCAGCGTCCATGCTCAAGGCTCTTGCCTTGCCTGGGCGAACGGAGTCGGGCGTCTCCTCGTTGGAATCAGCAAACTGCCACCCCGCTTCCAAGCACCCAACTGCTTCGTGCTCTTGCTCGAAAGCTGCGCCAAGCGTCGGGTAGGTCCACCCGCAGCTCGGCCAGTGCGCCCAGCCGCAGCAGGCTCCCATGCTTCAGCAGCAGAGAACCTGGCATCCCAGGACTTGGGACCGGGCTTCGATTGCACGATAGCTTCGTACCCGATGCAGCTTTCAGTGTGGGCCGAATCGCAACCAGGTTGCTTTGCTCTGCGTCAGCTCTCTGGCCATCTACCAGGATCTCAGCATCGGGAAACACCTTTCACGGCACAGTGCTCAGGCGGGAAGAAGAAAGGAGTTGCCCTGCTCCCGACGCCTTCCAAACGATCCCCCAAGATCAAGACACGGGAAATCCCGCGAAACACAGCCTAGGAGTACGACACCCATCCAACCTCACAGTCTTTATGCTCTCGTCCTGCACGCGCGAACGTAGCTGCCGTGCCTCTTTCACTGTGTCATGTGTGTTCCTCGGCGGATGTTGAACGCGTGAGGCCCGGATGTCGCCTCCACATACCAGCCGCCCCTGCCGTGTGCCAGGCGGGCATGCCGTTGCCGGATTTCAGGACCCGGCAACTCCCAGAAGGGTGCCTTCAAGGGCTTCTGCTGATCTCTCGCTCGCTGTTTCAACAGGGACTGCGCAGTACTCACATCTTCTTGCTAGCAATCAGCATGGTTCGAAAATCTAGGAATTAGCAAACCTCATCGGAAGCTGCCGGGAAAAAGGTTCGCGACTGGCAGTGACGGGAACAGCCTGGCATGCCATGCCTGAAAAGCAAGCAAAAAAAAAGCAAACCCTGACCCCGGTACTGGCCCTAAATCCTCGTGACCTCGCCAGCTGCCGCCCCGTCGTTGGAAGCCGCACTCCCCAGAAGCAAACCGCGATGATCCTGAGAACAGGCGGCGGGGGCGGCTCAGATCTTTTCTTTGTCCTGAAAGCATTCGGGCGTAGGGTTTGTAAGGATCAAGCCTCAAGTCTCTTTGCTTGGAGCATCGAAAACAACCTCGCCACTCCATCTCTGTTTCATTCAGTTACCTAACGACCCATCAGCTGACAACCAGCGCTCCCTCAATTGCACCGGGCGTCCACGAGCCGCGCGCTCTGTGGATCGTCTCGGTGGCTGAGAATCGCCAGAGGGCCCTGTGCCGCCCACAGGGCCTGTGTGCAGAAGTGGCTATGCTCCAGGATTGAAGGCTTTTCGGAAGGGTGTGCACACCGATGCAGGGTGAAGGCAGTTGAATCAGTGAGGAAGACAGGGTCTGCAGCACAGGTAGTCTGGATACAGTAGGAGGCTACACTCCGAGTTTTCACCCTACTTCTTGCCTGAGTCATCTTGCAAGCAGGCGGTTAGGCATTGCACTCAGCTGGTTCTCTGGAGAACCACCCACAGGCTTTCCGAATCAGAATGAAGACTCAAGAATAGAAAGGCCCTCGAACACCAACTGCGTCAAAAGCCCACGGGTGCAAGCCGCCTCGTACCGAGGCGGCGTTGAGGCGGAGCTGTCAAGAACACGGCAGGCTCAGGGTGGGAGGTTGGTTCATGCTTGGTTTCCGGAGCAGCTTCGTAGGTGGGGGTGTATCGCCCCGACCCCACAAGTGCACATCCACGGAGCTCCCTAGCATAAACAACCCTTCTACGGATTGGCAGGTTGAAGCCCTGACACGCAGACTTCATCAATTCGTCTACCATATCAAGTCACAGAGAAAGCAAAGTTAGGCATACGCACCATGCCAGGCGCTGCGGTAAGAGCAACCGAGCATCAAATCCGAAGACCTTGCTTTTGAAACTTCGGGGCGGGGGCCTGCCGCTGCTCTGTCCAGGCAGGTACTCCTTGGCAGCGTGAGGGGAAGGTGCCGGACGGACAACGTGAACACCACACCGCTAACACACTGCAGCTCTGGAGACCAAGAACAAGATGCAAGCAGAACTGCTCCGGCCACGCAAGGATGAGATTCTTGCATCACTGTGCTTCAACGCCACATTCAAAGACGAAGCCCAACTCAGCTTGAGGCACGTAAAGTACACCCGCCGTCTCTGACCACAGGAACATTCGACCCACCTCGCCATGATGCAGAGGCATGACTGCGTCTACGGCTATGCATCGCTTTCGCATTTCTGTTGAGCTTCGCGGATTTGCAGGGCACCTGCATGTATTGTTGAAGTATCCTCCTTTCTCCTGTGCTCGCGAAGGCTTGAGGTGTAAGGACAGAGCGTCCTCCGGGTTGTAGGAGATTGGACAGTACTGAGGACCTGGGATTGTGCCGTTCTGCATCTCAGGGTTTACGAAAGCTTCTACGGCTCTCCCGACTGCTATGCTTTCCTCCGATCCACACATCATCTGCGCCAAATTTGGGTAACTGCGGACACAAGTCAGATCTTCTGCTTATGCCATATTGCTTCTTTTCATCTTTTCTTTCTGGCATGGGGCTTCCTGCAAAGCCCTGCCTCTCATTGTGGGACTCTATACGGCACAATATTGCTAGTTCCTCGGACCTGGTGCGTTTTTCACCACTCCAGGCGTCGAGCCTCGGCAGCCCAATGCGTGAAGTTGCCTTGGCCCGCGTCCGTCCAGAGCTCCTCGAGCTTGGAGTGTGGATCTTGGGGGTTTTTGTGGTTTTCGGGGTGTTGGGGTTTTGGGGGCATAGGGGTGAGAAGGTTAAGGGTTTAGGGCTGAGGGTTCAGGTTCAGGAGCTCGTACCGATATGGAGGGAGAGCGAATGCGTCTTGCGTGATTAGCTTCCTACTCTCTGCAGCCCCGATCCAGGAGTTGAAAATCGCTGCACCCTTGAGGGTCCCAGCCTAATCACGCCAATTCCGACCCATAAACCTCGAACAACTCTACTTGATTGCTGATGGCTCCGATTACGATGTGCCCCCAAGTTCGCCCTGCACCGCCTCGTCTTCCGACATGTTCGCCAAGGCCGCAACCTTTGCAAGGCTGACAAGTCTGCGAATGCCGGTCGAACCCTGCAACCGCCGAGGTCCTTGGGTTCAGGACGGCGGGTGAAGTTTGATGCAGCTCCTGGTGCACTCTACAGGCATGGAAGCCAAGAACCAGGGCTGTCGAAGTTCCTACCACCTCCTGCCATGAGCCGGTAATCGACATGGAGCTCGACGCCAGAAGCCAAGCCCCCAAGGCGAAAGCCAAAGTGAAGCGTAGTCGCCACTCCACTCCATCGAAGCCCCTAAGCCCTAAGCCCCAATGCTGTGCAGGTTTGTGGGAAGCTGCACGGAGAGTGCAGAAACCAGTCATGGCGAACAAGAACACAAACAAGTCGTCGTCATGAACCGATGTACCAGGACATACAGGCAATGCCAGAAGAAAGTATATATGAAGGACAAGACAAGCAAAAGCGCTTACCGTTTCTCGCAGTGGCACCACGACAACACTGCATCGACAAAGATACTTTTTGCTAACCTGGATGCGAGACAAGCACCATAAACCACTGGTGTCGGTGTAGCTCATATTGGCGACGATGTCACACGCATGATACTGGTGACACTTGAACTGACAAATCAATGTGCAGCCTTGACCCTCATCGCTATTCTGGAAAAAGCTAAATGCACGAGACGTCAAACCGATAAACCCGAAACCCCTAAACTCCTCAATGTCCAAGCACTCTTCTGGACAAGGTACATGCCAGTCACCATCCTCCGCCGGCGGAGTGGCCTGTGGCTCCAAAAACCCCTCTATGAGTCCGAGAAAGGATCCTCTGTGACTTGCTACTTGCAGCAAGCGCCTGCAGGGTTCAAAGGGCATGAAACTCTGGCAAAACAATGAGCAATGAGCAGGAAGAGGTTATCCAGGAGGACTGTAACCACCTACGTCTTGCAAACTGACACAAAAGCAGCTCTCTCCAAGGCATCGCACCTCTGCGGCCGAAGACCTCGTTGGCTAAAGGTCTGTTGAGGATTCCCGAGGTTCGAATCTTCGTGAAGCCACGTGTACGCCCATACAAGTGTAGCACACAAAATTCGAAGGCTTTTGTGGTCCCTCTACTCCTCTAAAACAGCGCTTAAACTGTGTTGCGATGCTGCCGCTGCCGCTTCGACGCACCTCGAAGTCTGACATTTTTGAGAGCTATCGTTTCCGAGAATGCTTGAAGCATGTTCCATGCACGCCGCACGCTGCTGACTAAATCTTGGGATGGCGGACACCATAGACGTATTGGCCCATGGGGTACAGTGATTCGATGCAGCTTTATTTCGATTACTCCTGCACCTTGCCGTTCTGATTCACGTATGACTCGTGCTCCCGTTTCAGCCCTCTGCTGATCATGTTAGTGTACCTCTGACCCAATGTCGATGTGGCAGCCAGGGCTGCCCTCAATTCGCGTCTTTCGCAGACTCGTTGCCGTGTCGGGACTATATAAAGTTCCTCGCGGGCGCTGTGGGCTTTGGGCTTTAAACCCTCAAGCTTGCGGCTCCGGGTTTCCAAGGCCAAAGGACCCAAGGAGCCCCGCCTTGCACTGGGCGCGGTCTCTTCGCAGCCGTTGCCGAGATCCTCCGGGAGCTCCTTCTGCGTGGGCAATGTTGGACATTGTGCTTGCTGTCGAGTTTGGGGGTGACCGTGTGGAACATTATCAAGCCAGATCCGCGTGCCTGTGCGGTTCGTAGCATGTCTAAAAGCAATCAGCATCTGGAACAAAGCACCCCCACATAATAAAAGCCACAAACTCGACCGCAGTGAATTATCGGTTCGCATGAATTGGAAAGTATTTGCCACAAAGGGCCACGTGCCCGAGCAGTCAAACACCACGTGGCCCGATGAAAACCTTTTACGGTTGACTGCCACCACGTCGACTTACAGATGACGCCCCCCTGAATCAACGCGACGCAGAACATCTACATGACAAGCCTGACAAGACCAAAGACGTTGCAAAAGTACCCGCAGGCCCCTGGAACAACGCGACCGAACACATCTACATGACAACCCTGACAAGACCAGAGACGTTGCCAAAGTACCCGCCGGCCCTTGGATCAACGCGATGCAAAACATCTACATGAAAAGCATGGCAAGACCAAGGACGTTGCCAAAGTACCCGCAGGCCCCCAGATCAACCCGGAGCACATCTACATGACAAGCCTGACAAGACCAGCGAAGTTCCTGCAGGCCCTTGGATCCAGAAACACAACCGATACCCAGTAGGTGCAGTGAATCGTCCCGCTGTCCTGATCCTCCAGCACGCCGGCATCGGGGCCTTCACGAGGCCTCAGCAGAAACATGCTACCGCCTGTCTCCCATAAAGTCTTGTACACATGGAGTCCACATCACTCTTCTCTTGTCCGCCGCCGTTCCGTTGTTAGAGTGGGAAATCCGTTAACTCCTCCTCCGAAGTTGGAGTCCTGAATCCAGAAATCCACTCAAATCGATGTAGACTAGGCCGCAAGCCCCGAACTGCGAGAGGGGAGAAAGCCTTCTGCAGTCGAAAGGCAGCTCCAGCCGCATCCTCTCGGCGGCCTCCTTCACCTCCGCCATGTCCGCATCCCCGAAGGCCTCGCAGGGCTCTTTGGGGGCTTCGCCCTGGTGGCCTTGGGCCTGGGGCTCTGCCATAACTCTGCCCATTCCACTGAAACATCGACCTTGCAGTGGTGTCCACTTCACCTTGTCCCAGCCAGTGCACAAAACGGCCCAACGAGGGTAGGACCATGTGACAGAGCAGAGCGCCTGCGTGAGCTCGTCGCGCCAGAAGAAGGCGCCATCCCCACCTCACTGGGAAGCCACGGAAAAGACCGACGGACTCTGATTTTATCGTACAAGTATGAGGCTTAAGTACGACTACAAGGTGGTATAACGAGGCTCAGGGCCTGCAGCTGTGGGGAAGATTGCAAGGCGCTTTTTGGGTTTATGGCGTTCGAACCAGGACTCTCTGAAAACTTCGGGAGGTGCCATGAAAGCAGATAGCTCAGATAACCGATTCTACTCCATAAAGTCTTCCGTCAGTCGCCTCCAACCTAAACCCGGCCTCTGAAGTAAGCGCAACTAATAAAACCACGTAGCCTCCCATACAACCCCTGCACCTGGCTTACCAGGTCCCATGCTCCCAAAGCCCAAGTTTCTGCACCATGGACAGGTTTGCAATAAACGCGTGAGCACGGGCGCCTTAATGTCCAAAAAAATCAAGGTTCGGTGGCATACGGCGGTATTGCGACGATAAGGAAAATCATTTCCAAGTGCTCACCCGCACGGAATTGAGGGTGATCTATGCTTCGGGGCTGAGGGCTCCCTCAACTTGTGATTTCGTTTCTGGTGCTCCCAAAACTTCTCTGAGCGGCTGTCGTAGTAGGTATCCAGCCACTCGCAGTACCAGAGTGCCAGGGCCTCGACTTGAACTTGACAGCAGTCGAGGAAACCCTGCCCCTGACATGAGAGCGTCGAAAAGGACAAGGACCCAGATAGACAGATAGACAACCTAAATAGCAACTCTCGTACCAAACAAGACCCCTTCAACGAGAAGCCCTCCTAAGAAACTCATGCCCGGGCCGGGCGGCACGGTTGTAGCGCCACCTCGGCCAGGCCGGTCTTCTGAACGAATGACTTCATCTTGCTACAAGTAGCTTCGAGTCTCGAGGCTGCGGGGGGGTTTTGGAGGGTTCTACCTTGGGGTTCATATATAGAACCCTATAGGGTAACTCCAAAAAGGAACTACTTTGGAGCTCGAAGCTGAAAGTGAACATTTTCTGCTCTCAAGTGCGGAAAAGGCCAAGCCGCCATGGGAGGTCTTCCACACGGCTCGGCCCACTGCCGACCTGCTTTCAAGAGGCCCTGAAACCTCAAACCCGAAGTCAGGACCCAAAACATGCCAACTAACTAGCTTGTAGGGCTAGCTGTAGGCCCCTTGTATCAAGTGCGCTACTACACAGAATCGCAGAACCGCAGAAGCACACACATGGCTCCTTGGCGGTCCCAAGGCGGCGAGTGGGGTTGGCACCGCCCAGGAACTCCCTGAAGAGGGTCTCCTGCCTCGGCTCAAGGCGACGCCCAAAACAAAAGCGAGAAACAAACGACACAAACAAATCCAACTCTCCCCTAAAAACCTATATAGACGTGCCATCGCTCTTTTTCAAGCTTTGTAACTTACCCTGTCTATAGGGGGCTTTAAGAAGGCTACCCGCCCTAAAGCCCAGGCGCACGGTCTCCAAGACGCTCATCGCCGGCTCCGGGCGCCCGCTTCGCCCGAAAGCGCTTCGGCCATGGCGGCGATGCCAAGACCAAACCCCCCCGGAGGGTTTAGGATTTAGGGCTTAGGGGTTTAGGGTTAGGTTTTAGGGTCTAGGGTTTAGGGTTAGGTTCTAGGATTCAGGGCTTAGGGTTTAGAGTTAGGTTTTAGGATTTAGGGTTTAACCCCACTGTCCTGCGGAGGGGCTTTTTGGCTGGGGGAGCTCTAAAGAAACGAAACTCCCTTCCTTGGGCTCTTTCCCCTTAGAGGCTCTTAGGCTCTTTCCCTCTCACCAGGGTTTCGAAAAAATCCCCCACCCCACCAAAGTAAAAATGATTCCGAACGGCTACCGCTGCGGCAATCGTAAACTGCAGGGCTCTTCGAAGCTGTGCGTGGCGGTCATACTCTGCTCATGTCCTGCGTGCTGTCCGTATCCCTGTCCCTCTTTCTCCAGGGTAGAGGAACACTCACCGAAACTCCCGCAGCTCGGACGCATAAGAAGCTCATAGGCAAACAGGGGGAGGCCCTCAAACCCCATAGGCCCTGAAAGTCCTTCAAACTCAACGCCCGCAAAAAAGCCCAAGCCCCAAGACAGCAAACCCCCACCCCCAAAAAAAAAGAAGCTCACGGCACACCCTGTTTTCCCGGGCTTTTCACGACGCTTCCGCGAACTCGCGCCGGTCGAAGTCGCGAGTCTGGGCCGCTTTGAACCAGCCCTGGTTCCTGGGATCAAACGGCACGAAGTCCCAATATAGCACCCTAAATAATAGCATCCTTCTTATAAGGACCCCAAAATAAGGTACCCATCTAACGGTACATGACGCAGCTTCTGCCCCTCGTGATTTTGGACTGTTGTATAAAACAAGCGGTTTTTGTGTTCCTTCCTAAAGGAATAAGCACACACACAAAGAAAGAAAAGAGCATCTTCATGAGCGGCCCTGGTTCGTGGGCTGCGTGAACTGGTACCCAAAGTAGTAGTCGTCCTGCAAGAGAGAGCTTTTGAGGGCTTCTATAGAAGGTTCTTATGGAAGCTTCTGTAGGTGCAGTGCAAACGTTTCGATGACGATTTCGCTGAGGGTGCTTCCAAGAATTCCTGCACCTTGGGCCCACAAAGGTGGTGGGAACGGCAGTGCTGCGAGTTTAGGGTTTTCAGCTTTAGCTGTTTTAGGGTTCGGAGTTTTCTGCTTCCAAGGCGGCCGAAGGCCTCGGTCTACTCTTAGCTTCTGTTGCGATGCTTGCAGAAGGATGCTCGGATGGACATTCCCCAAAACCCTCTGCCCCCTGGTTGCGGTAGGTCTTTTTCTATTCAGGGTTTCTTCAAGGCTTTACAGGTCATGCAAGAGTTGTAGAGCTTGCGAGTCTAGGTTAGTCAAAGATGCGATGATGTGGCAGCCGTACTCAGGAAATCTCTACTTCCTAAAAAGAAGGCCCAACAGCCCTACACGGATGCAGGCTTCAGGCGTGTGGAATTCCCAGCTGCTCAGGCAGAGACTCCAATAAAGGGGCCTTGAAATGGGACTTTGGGTGTCTATTCCATGACTACTTGGGAATATCGTCATTATTGCTAACCTGCATTCCCCCGCATGGCCTGTATGTGTGTCGCGACGATGACGGCACCATTCTGTATCGAGAGGTAACCGGCCTCCAGGACGAACGAATCCCCACAGGTCTAGACGCTTATGAAAGCTGTTTCCTCAGGTCAAAACATGGAAGAGGAGCGAAGTGAAGAAATGAAGGCGCCACGGAATCAACACCTTGCCCAGACACCAGCAGGCTCCCGGGATTCGTGCGACACGGCGGTCAAGATATGGAAGAGGAGCGAAGTGAAAGACGGAACTGACCGGGCAAGCCCTCACAGAAAATCTCGGGTCTGAACTCTAACCGTCAAAGACTGTCAGCAAACCGTCCTTATTCTCAGAAGCCAACAACAGTCCCGGAGCGACGCGAGTCGAGTCCGAGTCTCAAGCCACGCTCCATCCAAGCTTGCACTCTTCCCGACATGCGGGATTGTCTGCTGAAGATCTATCCGGCCATCCATCCATGCGTACATATGGTGCATACGGTGTTATATACGCAGCATATTCCAGAAGATGAGATGCCTGGACGCTGCCCACGATGTCTTGGTTGGCCTTGTCGCGTGGCAGTTGTTCGAAAACAGGGTGTTCGAGGTACCTGTAACGTATATGCTGGAATACACATAGGCCAAGATGACAGACCAGAAAATTGTGGCATGGGCAGGACGGAACCTGAATAAAGCGACTCCTTGAACCCTCCCACTCCACGTCTCTGAGGGGAATTCCGGGCGAACGAGACCCTCAGCCCTTGCCAATTCCGGTTTTGGGTCTCACAAGACATGAGAACTGCCGAGGCTTGGATTATGGGCTTTCCTGGTGTGTTGCTGCTTCTGCTCAGGCAGTGCCAGCACAGGAATCTCGGGGATAATAGGGGCCAGACGATCAGAAGGTGGGCAATGTGTGGAGTGATGGCGAATCGTTTGTCTATTATAGCCCTCTCAAAGCCACCACCCCTGGGCACGGTGCCGTGCGAAAGCACGGGGGCTTCTTGGCCTGGGCGACTTTGGCGTTTCGCTTTAGGTTCTTCAAGACTGTAGACTCTAGGCATCGCCCGTCGCTGCTGCCGGAGGGCCTAGCAGGACATACTCAGAACTGTTGGAATTTCAGAAGCCCCGTCCCTCCCGGCCTTCCATGGGACACGAGTGTCTGAGAGGCCTCTTCGAGCCCAAACCCTCAAGTCACTTCGGAGTTCAGGAAATTTAGGGTACCCTCAAAGCTAGACCCACAAGTTACAGCCTCGAGCCTTAAGCGCCTCAGACTCCCCTCGGCCGCCGGGGCACGTCGTAGGCACCCGAGGTGTCTCCTTGCCGCGGAGCGGCTGCAGACCTGGCGCCGGGGAGTTTAGGGGTTCAGGAGCTTATAGGATGGGGGAGCAGGGTTGAGGGTTTGCGGAATCAGGCTTCATCACGATTCGCCCGGCTTCCTGGTTTCGCTGAGTCTTGTTGATAATCTGGTGAGTTGTTTGTGGGCATGCTGCTGCTGCCGCCACTGCCACTGCTCGGAAGAGGTACTTTGAGACAAGTAAAGAGCATCGATCAATTCATTCCGAGCAGTCGTCGTCTTGAAGATACTGGAGGAGGCGCAAGAGGCACGAAGCCGTGAACAAAAACAAACTCAAGAGTGATAAGGAGTGGATATTGTGCTGTTGCTCCGACTCGTGGTCCTTTAAAGCCTCGGCTGTGGTCATTCTGGAGAACGAATGCCTCGCACAGCTTCCAAATCGCACACTTCTCGGACCGCGCCCTGGTGTTTCAGGAAGAACAATGCTGGATTTTGCCTTCCAGACAGCGACATGCATCGTAGTTTGATGAGGCTCCGCACGCGTGTTGACTCTGGATGCAGCCGAAACTGTTCGAGAATTTCCAGCATCCGGCCGACATCCCAAGGACGTTTTGGGCATGGGCAGCGGCGAGTTTTCGGGGAAGCGGAAGCCTGGGCCTCCGCTCACGTGCTGCAGAGACGGGCGAGATACGCTTTCGGGTGGTGGAGTCTCTGCCTTTCTTCGGCGAGAGACCGACTCCGGGACGGGCGCCTCGCCCCTGCCCCCCCC
Source organism: Symbiodinium sp. CCMP2592 (assembly GCA_905221615.1). NCBI lineage: Eukaryota > Dinophyceae > Suessiales > Symbiodiniaceae > Symbiodinium > Symbiodinium sp. CCMP2592. Next base: position 212,252 of record CAJNDT010006122.1, read on the forward strand.
AAGCCGCATCTGAAAGATTTAATAAGCTGTAGACTGTAGAAGCACAGAGCGGCTTTGCTCGCTGTGCAGCTTTGGACGCGTGTTCGTCGGATGCCTGTGGAATGGCAAGGCCTCGCAGGGCCTGGCAGTGTTTTGCTAGGGCTGTTTCCTGAGTGTATTGTGCGCGAGCTGAACCCAGTAAAGCCCTTAACGAACCTTGTTGCAGCGCCAACCCGACAAAGCCCCTAACGAATCCTATCAGGTGCTTCATGAATGAAGGATGTTTGGCAACGGTGGTGTAATCACGAGGGCCTAGCCACCTTAATCATTCCATCATTTTAGGCGTCCGTTATGCTTTGTTTTTCAACTTAATCTTACACCCATTTTTTGCACATATTTTTGCACAAATTACCTTATTCGTTTGCACATTACCGCAACTCAAACATTTTTACAGACAGTTTAACACTGTGAATTTCATTTCTCCAGAACTATTTACATCGAAACTCATTCATAATCCTAACACAAAGATTTTACATTGTCATCTATCGTTTTTCATTGTCCAGGGTTTCAAATCTTGAAGTATTTTGATATATATTGTGTCATGTTTTATGTATAATATGATGTGTAGGTTTCTGTGGTGGCTTGTCTACATGTATAATGTATAATCATATTGTATATTAATATCATTATGAATGTTGAATTTCACTTGGTGTAGCTATGTTTCTTTATTGCTTAAGTGTTTCATTGTGATGTGCTTGTCTATGTTTTTGAACAGGACATTTACAAACACACTTTTTCTTATAGTTCTTTTGTAGTTCTTGCAATTCTTCTTTATGCTCTTGGTAATATGTTTTGATGCATTTGCTTATTTTGTTTTTGTTCTGCTTTCTATATCTCCATCTAGGGTTTAAACATTTATTACATTCAATGCAGTCAGGGTTATACATTTCAAATAACCAGCTTACACCACATTTACTGCAATTCTCAGGAAAATCATTTTCCATATTCATAAGGGATTATTTCTTTAAATGCTTTTATAACAAAGTTATTCAGAAAACTCACAATAGAATGAAGACACATATGTGCCCGACCGCATTCCATGCTCCCGACCACACTCCTTATGCTCCCGACCGCATTCCCAATGCTCCCGACCGCATTCCCTGTGCTCCCGACCGCATTCCCAATGCTCCTGACAGCATTCCCAATGCTCCCGACGGCATTCCCAATGCTCCCGACCGCATTCCCAATGCTCCCGACCGCATTCCAAATGCTCCCGACGCTCCCGACGGCATTCCCAATGCTCCCGACCGCATTCCCTTGCTCCCGACCGCATTCCCAATGCTCCCGACCGCATTCCCTACCGCCCTTGCGCCGAATCCCCGAAGGGCTCCGACGCAGGGCCAACACTCGTCCGACACTTCACAGACAAGCTGCGGTCAAAACACTGTGGGATTCAGAGCAAATGGGGGCTCGGCCTCGCAGTGGCCAGCTCTTGCTGGAGCTCCTGAGCTAAAGGCGAGGGCTTGTGAGGGTTTCGGGCAGGTTTTTGGGGGCTGCGGGTTTAGGGCCAGGGGGTGTCTCGAAGAGTACTGCTGGACTTTGCAAAACGCTCCAGGACTTTGCACTGCTGACGGACGAAGTCCAACCTTATCATGCCTCCTAACAACGCTTGTAGTCTTTCTTCCTAAGACCATATCATGGGCCCATTGATATAGGGACCTTAATAATTTTTCGGGGTATACTATACTATAAGTACAATAAGGGCCTCTAAGGCTTCAGAAAAAAAAAAAAACGGAACGGCGGAACGGCCGGGGCTGGGAGCCGAGGAGCAGCCTCGCGGGTCTCGGCGGCCGAAAGCCGCTCCTTTCGCGCTACGAGACATCTTGAAACTTATGGCTTCGGGCTTTAGAAATTCGGAGTTTAGGGTTTAGGGTTTAGGACATGTTGAAACTTAGGCCTTCGGGCTTTTAAATTCAGAGTTTAGGGTGGGATTCGCTTAAAGCCCTAGACCTGTAAGGGCGGGCTTCTCGGGCCTTTAGGGCCTAGGCTTTCTGCCTAGACTTCTTCTGGTTGTTCTAGATATCGGTTCTTGATCTTGCGCTTAGGGTTGCTATAGATCGTCACCTCATATGAACCGGTAGATCATCATAGTTGATGGTTCTTGCTCTCGTGGTGGTTGCGTTCGCGATCAGACGGGTGATTCTTTCATCAGATGATGATTTCGTCCTCGCTGTCAAGTGTTCTTGTTATTGGGCTTTTTGTATATCCTGCAGGGCCCTTCTCATGACAGTATACATATACTCTACGCCTTAAATAAACCCCAAATCCTAGCGAAGCCCTGAGCCCCCAAACCCAAACCTAGATATAAATATATGTATATACACACATATATATATATATATATACATACATACATACATACGTACATACGTACATACGTACACACGTACATACATACATACATACATACATACGTACGTACGTACGTACATACATACATACATACATACATACATACACACACATACATACATACATACATACATACATACATACATACATACATACAATCTATCTATCTATCTATCTATCTATCTATCTACATACATGCGTGCATGCATGCATGCATGCATTTCATTCCGGCCTCTTGCAAGATGAAATCGAGGTGAAACAACCTCGAGCTAACCAGGCTGAAACCGCGACACAGCAGGCCACGATGGGGTCCGCCTAGCCCACCATGGCTTCGCAACCCACAGTCGGGCAAAGAGAAACCGGCAGAAAGCACCAAGGAGGGAGGACATGGCGAGGGGCCTTAAGGAGGCATACATACATACACAGATACAGCACATACATACCTACCTGCCTACCTTACGAGTAAATACCTACCTACCTACCTACATACATACATTCATGCGTATACACGTATGTGTATGCATATTCATATCATGAAATCTCATCATAGTCTCAAACAGACGGCCTGGAGGTCGGCCACACGCTGCAGGCACTCGTTGATGACTTGGTTCTCCAACCTGAGGCTCTAGGGCTCTGGGGCTTTCCGTGCCTGGAAAGGGGAAAAGGGGGTAAATGCAGGGCTTATGGCTTCAGGGCTTGGATTCACGAGGTGGATGGGGAAGCTATGTAGGGCTCGAAGGCTGCAGTGTGCGCTTCGACGGACCTGTTTATGTGGGCACAGCTGGCCGGATTGGGTCACCTTGTCATTGTCGTCAGCGGCAGCATCACTACCGCTACACTCGAAGCAACACAGCCTGAGCCACACACAATTTCCAACCCAAAGCCCTAAGAGCCCTAAGAGCCCCCAAAACTCTGAAGCGACGAAGGCCATGGAAAGGCCCCTGGACCTGCGAGAGCCTGCCAAGGCCGGGGAGCTGAAAAGCTTGCATGCGACACCTGAGCTCTGCGCGAAGTTGCGCGGCGGGTTGAGTGGGGGGGGAACCATTGCAATGGGCGCTTGGTAGCTTCGATTCGGTCAGGACTTGCCAGCAGACTTGACGTGTGGCTACAGGGCAACGTGATGCAGTGCTACTAGTGGCTGTAGACTGTAGTATCGCTCGCTCTCTGATCCACCGGGGCACTGCCCCAGTCGCTTCAAGTTCTGATTCAGCGTATCCTCAGGCTCCTTCTCAGTGGCATTGTCTTTCTTGCCCTGCAGCCAGCAGTAGCTTTCTAGCTGTGGTTCGCTGACACTCCAGACAAAAGCAGAAGCATACCAACTCGCGCGGCCTATGCATCCTTCCCGCCCGCAGCTTCACAGCATGATTCGAAAGGGCTGCGCTGGAATTCACTGCTCCGAAGTTGATGTCAACCTTCCACGTGCGTGCCTGGAGCTTTGCCGAAGATCCGTTCGCACCAGTGCTGGCGATGCTGGCCGCGCTGGCAGCGCTGGCAGTGCTCGCAGCAGTTTGCTTTTTGTTTCCGGGAGCCATGGCGAAGTAGTGCGACGGACGATTTTTGTCACCGGGCGTGGCACACCCGAAAGCTAAGATGCTATCATGCGCATATCGATCGTCTGCTCGTCCCTGCAAAACGTGAAAACCCTGCACCCCGTGTGCCAGCATGTTTCTGTCTAGGCTCTACCTAAAGATCAGCTGTTGGTCGACATGATGCCCTGTCCGTTAATGTCGCTTACCGCTTACCATTGCCGGCATGCTGGCAGTTGCGCAGTGACGGTCTCTGGAGTCTAGTCCAAGCAGCGTACTGAACGGTACTGAACGCAGAACAAGCTACGCTACAAACAAAATCTCTTAAGATCTTCTGCGCCTGAGCAGGTACTCATCAAAAAACTTGCAGGGCGCCACAGGATACCCAGAAACATCCCTCTGGAGCCCATGCTGGCGACCAGTGCAGGATGCCAACTCTCCACAAGCCAAGAGCTTACAAAGGCCTGGGCAAGAAGCGCGCAATCCAAAGATCTACTCAAGAACACTAGGAACCATAACAAGCGCAGCCGTCGAAAGGCCGCGAATGGGGATCGCCCGATCATCCTCCTCCCCTGTAGGCCTTGAGAAGCCTATCCGGCATGAGAAACCCTTCCAAAAAAACGAAGCCGAACCACAATGCCCACAATTCCTAGCAGATTGAAGTCTCATGAAGTCTCCTGAAATCTTAAGCCGTACCGATAGTGTCGGCTTTTAGGTTCGAAGCTTTAGGGCCTAGAGGCCCCCACGGTGCTTTGGGGCGGGAGTCTGGGGTTTTCAGGGCATCGCAGCGGGAGAAGCAGGTCCCCAACCATTCTTCTGCGATTCGGCAGCAGCGATGCAAACGGCGAGGCATCGCTCACGGAAGGCTTTATCCCCGCAGCCGATCATGATGACACCATGCTTTTCGCAGTAGCAGCCCTCTCCGGCGCCGACTGCGTAGCTTTTCAAGTCCATCTGCCCGAACATGTTGTAAAGTCGCGACTTGCTGGTCCCAAGAAGCGACCCGAACTCGGGGTTTCCTGTGCAACTTCTCCGGTACGACGTAAAGCACCGATTCACCCGTAAGGGTCTTAATCCGCCTGAAGGCTTCCTTGATGATGGCCTCGCCATCAGCGGAGAGCGGTTTTCCCGCTTCTCCCCGGTCGTCCCACCACTCTCCGTGCTGCGGCTGCGGGCTGGGCCTGACCGGCTGCGCTGGGCTGCGGCAGTTAGACCTTACAGCTTGGCAGTTTAAGGTGGCACACGGTTCCTGCGGAGGCATGCCAGGCACAAATGCGTCAATCTGTCGTGAAGCTGCGTCGGGGGATCATCTCATCAAGGAGAATGCTAGGGCTACGCGAGAACTGCACGGCAACTGTCCGCTGAAGAAAGATTAGGATTGAAGCGGCCGTCGCTCCTTCCTGTTCTTGCAACCTCCGACTTGCTCAGGCCGCAACAGTAACCAGCATCACAGCGCAGGCCTGCAGATCATATGAAGCAAAAACTGTTTGGACATCAAGCTTGCGCACAGACGCGGTTCGGAAGACTGTGTGCCCATGTTGGTCGAAATCACAAACAAATTAATGACTGAGGGCAGAATGTCGGACTTGCAAACATGTTGGCCTTCCCCCATTTCCCCCGAATAATCAATACGGGTTTCCAATACGGCTTCTTTCCCTCAACACCTGTTCTTGCAACATCCGACTTGCTCAGGCCGCAAAAACAACCAGCATCACAGCGCAGGCCTGCAGATCATATGAAGCAAAAACTGTTTGGACATCAAGCCTGCGCACAGACGCGGTTCGGAAGACTGTGTGCCCATGTTGGTCGAAATCAAAAACAACTTCATGACTGACGGCAGACTGTCGGACTTGCAAACATGTTGGCCTTCCCCCATTTCCCCCGAATAATCAATACGGGTTTCCAATACGGCTTCTTTCCCTCAACACCTGTTCTTGCAACATCCGACTTGCTCAGGCCGCAACAGTAACCAGCATCACAGCACAGGCCTGCAGATCATATGAAGCAAAAACTGTTTGGACATCAAGCCTGCGCGCAGACGCGGTTCGGAAGACTATGACTGAGGGCAGAATGTCGGACTTGCAAACATGTCGGCCTTCCCCCATTTCCGCCGAATTATCAATACGGGTTTTCAATACGGCTTCTTTCCCTCAACACCTGTTCTTGCAACATCCGACTGACTCAGGCCGCAACAGTAACCAGCATCACAGCGCAGGCCTGCAGATCATATGAAGCAAAAACTGTTTGGACATCAAGCCTGCGCGCAGACGCGGTTCGGAAGACTATGACTGAGGGCTGAATGTAGGAGTTGTAATCATGTTGGCAGTCCCCCATTTCCGCCGAAAAATCAATACGGGTTTTCAACACGGCTTTTTGCCTTCAGCGCCCATCCCAATCTACGCGTAAAGCTACCTCGCCACCTCTTTGCATCCAAACAGCTTGGCGATTCTGCAAGGCCCGGCGCCCGTCTTTGACAGCTTTAATCAAGCGGGTGAGCGGAGCACTCAACGATCTGGTACCGTCATTTTCGACGTGGACCGCAGCTTCCCGCCAAAACGAACTCGTATCCAACCCCGCAACGCAGAAGGCACGTAACGGAACAGGCCAATCCTTGGAATTGTGTCACATATGTTCTGCGATTTTGGAGCAGTGCGATTTTGGAGCAGAAACATCCTTCGACTTAAGGTGCGGGTGCATGGTGACTGCAGAACTTTCAATTGGGAAACATCCCCACCCACGTTTGGCGTTTGAGATTTGCATGACGGTGCTGCCAAATAAACTCCAATGCTGCTTCGGTGTTTACATTCGGCATCTTTGGCTGGAAATGTAGATAGATGCATATTTTCCGGCGTCACCCGAAAACCAAACACCCCCAGTAGTTATCCATGTTTGTATGCAACGTCTGATGTTGGACTCTGGACTCTTGCCATCACACCGAAATTGTGAACAACCCTTGGCAAGCGCAGCCGTTGCATCAACATCCGATAGTTGGCTTGGACCTGTTTTGAAGAACCCCCGATGTGTTGCATCGAAGGCGCAGACCATTGCTCGCTGACGAAATCCAGCAGGAACAGAAGCTGGAGGCGTTCCACAATGTGTCGTTCTTCACTCATGGCGAAAGTCATCAAAAGACGTCTGGCCATGGTGCACGGTGGTGTGGCAGGAAAATAGACTCGTTCTCGGGCGACAAGAAACCGCTGCCAAGCGCAGAAAACAACTTGAATGGAATACAACGTATGTTGCACCCGGAAGTTACGGAGAACCCATGCATGTACGGCACGGAGATCATCCAAGCACTGTCGCTTGTAGTCTTGACTCCCCACGTCGCCTTTCAATGTTGCGAAAAGGGTGCGCCCAGCGGGTCCGATGAATGTGAACTTGCAATCGACCTCGGAAAGGCGATCGTTCATCCCTGGGCAAAACGTACGAAGTAACAGGCATGAACATGCGAAGGCAAACTTGCTCCAATAGCAATGGATTGCGTCGCGGAACTTCGCTGCTTTTGCGGCTTTTGGTCGTCCCATCAGCTCAAATAAAAGCAGCGATCTCATCAATCTGCGGGTTCGTTTCCGCACAAGCTTCGTTGGACAATCCAAGTCCGTAACGGCCTCTGCCAGCCGCCCAAAACAGCTTGCAAATTGTTGAGCTGCTGCTTCCCATCGTTCAGCTCGTTTGTGCATGTGAATAAGACTATCAAAAAGCCGTGAGGAAACGGCAACACAATCAGCTGCACGGCAACACAGTCGAGTTCCATCTGCTGCATCGAACCATCTTCGGGCCGTTTGTCTAGTCAAGGCGTAGAACTGTAGGCGGTCCAAGAGGGCGCTCGAGTAAGAATTTATTTCATTGCGCAAAAACTGTTGCAAAGCTTCCGCAACTGGAGATGTCTCTAAAGGTTGCTGTGGGCGCAGCAGAACTTCATCGACAAATGCCGGGTCACCAACATAGAAGCAAATTGTAACGAGGTGACCCCATACTTGCAAGAGCCGAGCGGGAAAGGTGACCACTTCACAACTGTCGGACATCCAACCCCGGAGTCTGCGGAACAACTCGACTGACCACATCTCCCGCCGAGACTGCTCGGGTTCCAGGCTTCCAAGCCTTTCGGCCATGTATACGTCCTCTTGCTTTGTCAAATCAGACATCTGCTCCAAATCCATCCATTGCTCCCAGGCAGTGTCACTTGGTGACGGACGAAACCTCCCAACCCCACGGAACACCCAACGGACAAGGAAGTAGAACAACGACTGCCAAGCAGGCATGAGCTCGTCTTGGACTCCAAGGCGGTAGCCCAACTCGCGGCTCTCTTGCGCGACACAACCTGGAGCTCATTCTTCCAGATGGGTATCGAAAAAGGTCTTTTGGTGTTTTCGTGTTGTTAGAATGTCTTGGCCAACTTCGTGCACCAGAAACACGCCCTGAATCAGATTGTGTACTAGGTCGCATGGGTGCAGTTGCATATAAACAGTGTGGATACCGTTAGGTTAACTGCGTGAGGGTTTGGTATCGATGATATCGTATATGCGTGCTCACCTCTACCGGGCGTAATGAAGGTGTGTGGTTGCTCTTGTAAACGTACAGTGGTTCCACAAGCTCTTTGGTCACTCCCTGCAGGCAAACTCGGACCGACTCTTGTCTCACCAGAGAAGCGCGAAGAATTGTCTGTGCAAAGGGAATGGCTCGAATCCTCTAGGTCGTCCATATTGCTAGCACAGCTGTTATGCCTTTAGCATAATCTTGAGCCAAAGTTGCGTTGCATGCAGAGCAATTGAGATTGGCACTGTAGCATGGCCCGGCAAGCGGTTCCATGCGAAGGCAGGTTGAAACAAGGTCCGCAAGACGGTACCTTGCTCTACGTACATGGCAAACCATAACATTGTGCTCATAGCTCATATAGCGACACCTACGAATTGGACTAGGCATCGAGGTCCGTTCGCACCCCCCATGAGTTGTGCCTCCGGCACTGCTCGCATGGAAGATGGTCACGATTGGACAGAGAAGAAAAGATACCCGCCGCAACTTTGAAGAATGTTGGTAAAAGAATTGAAATCCCAATTAGACATGTTGTGACACTTCTCTACGTCAGTAACGATCCCCTGAAATGACATTGCGAGGATCAGAAAGTCACCGAAGAAACGGCCACGAGTGAAGATCACTTGCAGGTAGCCAGTTTCGCGAAGACGACCGCAACCCGGACAGCCTTCACCTAGTATCCCGTTCCCAGCGTCGAAGGCGCGCCGGTTCCTCTAGATGCCAGCGACGAAGGTGATCTTCTGGGTACTTGGACTTGCCTCTACCCTTTTGTCCTTTGTGGTCATGGAGACCCGACGATTGTTCCCTGATGAAGATGCTTTGGGAGCGGCTGGGCGCGTCACACGATCACGTTGTCCCTGTGTGAGGCTCGCGTCCATGACTGATGTCTGTCCTGTAGCCATGTAATCGGAAGTGGAGAGAGGCTGTAGCGCTTGGCGTCCTTGATGAGCCTGTGGGTTCCTCGTCGATCTTCCGGTTGGAAATCTTGTCGACACACTGTGCTGGGACCTGACTGTTGCGATCGATGATCAATGCAATCGTTTACGCAGACGAATAATTTAGCTTTGCATGAGAAGGATGCCCACAGGATCGATGTACAAGAAGTCGGTAAGCCCAGTAGGTGTTGGATGTATCAAAGAGAAAGAGGTATACCCGGTAAGCTTCGGGACGATCTCGCAAAGTACATCCAAACAGCTATAAAGCATCTCCTTCGCGCTTTGTCCTCTGTTGATGCAGGTCTCGGGCTTGAGAGTCTCCCTCGGACTCCCTCGTGTAGCCCATCTGATGCTGACAAAATCTGGTTCGCCCGAAAGCGTTTCAGCATGTATACGCCTTCTGGATCCTTTGGGTCTGCTTTCTGACGCGCGAACTCACGAATCTCCTCATCTGTGACTTCCTTGCCTGTGTCTCTGGGTCGACAGGCGATAAAACGTCCGGCCAACTTCCTATGACATCGTATCTAACTCCTTGAGAGAATTTTTCTTGCATATGGAGTTAAGGCATTGTCACCCCTGACGAAGTAGTTGGCCAGGTTTTGTGCATCAATCGAAGCAAACAGTATGCCATGTAGGCAAACGCTGGCCGAATTGCATCGATTCAATGTCCCTGCTTCTTCTCGGGGAAGTATGGCGGTTGCAGAGCTGCTTGGGCTTGTAGAAGATCTGGATCCGGGACCAATGTGCGTCCTGGAAGAAGAAGAGGACGTCGTTCCTCGAGAACCTCAAGTGAAATATCCTGCTCAAACTCGGGAAGGTCTTGCAACATCAACATTTCTTCACCTGGCTCAGGTTCACCCTCAGATTGTTGGCCATCGACTTCCATCTCTGGCTCCTCAGCCGTCGCCGTTTCTACCACTTCTTCTGGATCATCCTCAACAATGACGGGGACTGCCGCTGTTGCTACTTCCATGGTTTGCGCGATGCATGAGCTAGGGACCCCTACCTTCCGCATGAGATGAATTGTGACTAGCAAATTGTACATCTCGTAGCGCAAGCGGGCACAACGTTGTAGCAAGCAGGGCAGATGCACACGCCCACCCCAATGCTATCACCCCCCCATGCGGCCCATGTGTAGATCTTCAAGACGGGTGTTCTTGATGATGAAGATGATGCCTGCCTCCTTTCATGTAGCGGTGACGTCGTGCGTCTTCATGGTGGCACTCCAGCACCGCGTTGGCGAAAGCACACAGCAACCGTTCCTTCCCATGAGTGTGAGGTCCTGCCGGCATGTCGCAGAGCATTTCCATCACACGGGCCGGAGTTCTCTCCTTCTTGAAGTCAGCGAGAATCGGGGAGGCGTGGTAGTCCAGAACCAGTTCGTCCTCCAGCATCTCGTCGTAGATCTTCTCGATGAGTTCGAAAGACTTCTTATCCCTGTCATCCGGTACGCAAACCAAACCTCCCTAACGAGCTTGAAAGGCACAGGACGTCCAACGATGATGGTGCCGCTGTCCGTGATTGTTCTTCCTTGACGAACAAGGTCAGCGGAAGGAACATAGAGCACAACCAATGGCATTCTCTTATTGTGGCGCCCGGCAACCCTCGCCTTCGTGGCGCTGCTTCTATCATCGAACGGTGGGTAGCTGCCAACGTAGCTGTGCACCCTTCCGGATTCATGCCTTCCGTCGTTTAGCCTCCTTCGCCCAAAGGTAGGTGTGGTAGCCCCTGGCAGCACGCCCTTCTCCACGATAGAGAACATGTTCCGAAAGCTCATAGAAGGTGAAATTGCGAACTTGTTCGTGTCCAGCTCCATCAGAGTCCTGGATGGCATTGGGTGAGTCGACTGTCCACTGACTGCTCTCACAGCCTAAGGGCGGATCCATCCGTCACATTGTGGTTTCTATGTTTGGTGCCGCGATCGTATTGCAACTCCGTGATCTGGCCCCGCAGCGGACGAGCATGTTGGAGCTGGGAGGTCCAAGGTTTGAAGACCGTGCAGGCGGCTCCTTCGACCTGATTCCCAGAAATTGCTATCTGATCTTTGCGCCTCGTTCTTGCTTGGCATTGATGTAGCTGCCTTGGAAGAGCAGTTGCAATATTTCGTAGTAAACTCTCTGCCTCTGATTTTCATTGGCGTTCGAAGCTGTGTCGGTGATTTGACGGCAACCATGTGCCCGGAAGACTTCCATCCTCATGAGGTCGTCGATCAGCACCCATCCTCCTTCACCACATTTGATGACATTCTGGAATCTCGCAAAACCTCGTGCCCAAGAATGTTGTGCCAGCGACCCGCGCAACGCGATGCCGAAGGTCAGATTGAATGCACGATAAGGCCCAAGACGAATTCCGTACGGCTTGACGAGTCAAGTTCCTCATGACGACATGGTTGACAATCTCCCACTGCCGACGCACGAACTTCGCCGCTGATATCCTTCGCTCATGTACCCGCCATTCTCGCCATCAGGAGCATATAATGGCTGGTCACCACGTTGAGGAAGACAACATAATCCCTGTGATCCGACATCTGCTCGATCAATTCAATCACCTTCTCCTTGCTGAAAGGACCCATATCCTTTATCTCAACACCGTAGATGTTGAAGGTACCTCTTCGGTTGGTCACTTCGCGCCCACAATTGTGTTATTGGGTGTCGTCCCTGATGAGTATCAGATCGCTAGATATGGTCTCACCGCCACGCCGGGGCCGAGCTTTGGCTCAAGACTCTTGGTCGCCTTCCAAAAGAAGCAGCGCTTCCTGCATCATCGACATCCATGGGTTCAGCACCTTCCCACTGTGCTTGTGAAGCGGCTGAGGCCGAGGCAGTTTCAGTACGCTGTACGCGAGGCTGACGCTTGGGATTGGCAGCTCTCATGATCTCGAGAGCGCGTTTGACGGCCTCGATCTTCTGCGCGTCAAAAATGCACTCCGGTAAGGTGTGTCTTGGATCCCCGCACACTACGCAAAACGTAAGTGTGCGGTTGAACGGTTGCGGATCTCAAACGAACCATCGGCAAGATTCTCGAGAGAACTCAAAGCCCTTTCTCGTGCTGCCACGTGAATATCATGATCTGGATCTGTCGATTCGTCACCTGCTTCTTCTGGTTGACCATCAATTTCCATGTCCATATAAGGCATCGTAGTCGCGGTAGACACTTCCTCCTGGACAGTTTCCACGGAGTTGGTACACATCGCCATCCGAAACTGCTTGATAGTCAATGGAAAGACCTTGGGTCATGGTGCTGATGTAGCTGATGATTTCCTGATCCCGTTTGGGAGGTGTCCTTTTGCGGACCACGTACGGCCATACCATGGAATCCCAGATGAGCGCTTGCAGTGACAAATGAATAGGCACAGTCACCGTAGACTTCTGAGATGAGTCCATTATCTTGTCAATTTGTTTCACTATGGAGCGCATCGCGGACTGAGTGACGCAAAGTCCATATCTGTCCTTGTACTTAGGGGTAACTCTGTGAAGATCATACCATCCCTTGTTCCTGAGACCGTCCCACAACGTGTGTTTGTTGTTGCGGCTTTTTGCCAAGAGATCAAAGTCGGCTGCCCAAAACGGTAGTCTGTGACCTCGCTGCTGCCGCGCCGGATCGTCCCCGCAGGCCGAGTTCATTCCGAAGGTTGTTGACTGATCTCATCGTCAAAGTCTGCATCTCATCATCGACATCATCGTCATTGACCAGATCCGTAGCATCCCTCACAAGTGCAGCGGCCGTCAACATCACGGGATCAGGCAAGTGCATGCAAGACGTAAGTTCACAAACATTGTACAACCTCGGTTACATGCGCAACCATTCCTTCGGACCTTCGTGTCCAGCTTCACGCACACCCTGAGCGTCAATCCCTTTTCACTGCTCTGAGTCACTGACTGAACTCTTGCGAGGTACGTCACCAGCCTTCTGATGTAGCGCTGGATGGGAGTCGCCCCGTCGATGATTTTCCACAACTAACCGACACCTACGGCTGTCAGGTTTCTTGAACACCATCCGGAATAGGGACTTCCGACCATAACGTTTGCGTAGGTTCCATCTCTGGTTGCGGTGGCGGAGGTGGCTGAGCACTGGAAGACGACGAAGCGGCATGTGACTCATCAGTTCTTGCCCTGTTCGGTCCGTGGCTTGGGGTCGCCTTAGTCATAGACGTTGATCCGCTTCCCTGTTCCGGCGTCATCCCTTGATCGGGTGGTCGGATACCTTCTGGTTCCAGATTGCTCGCCCAAGGCGTCAGAATCCTTCCTGTATCATATTCCCAATTAGGATGCCCTTGAAGCTTGGGAGGAAGTAAGCCATCGCCATCCATTGGCGGATTGGGTGCTTCCAGGCCTCCGAACTCAATTTCCCACCTGGAGATAGCTGACTTCTTCTTCATGCAATCGTACGCGTAGCCCGACTCCGCCAAGTTCTCCACGCCTCTTTCATGAACGCCACCGCGAGCTGAAATCCGCCCTCGTTTTGGTTCTTCATAACGGCTTCAAGATGATGCTCTAAGAACTCCAGGGTCGTTGTCTCAGACACTGGTTACAATGTCGTCGGTCCACCTGTAGTGGGGCTCGCCTGTGTTATATTTTTTTCAGATGTGTAGCTGTCAATGACATGAATGCATGTATTGAACGCCTGGTCACAGCAACGCCAATGGGTGATCCATCCCCGCGGGCACACTTCTGAGCATAGGTGCCAATTGATGAATGTTGATTGGCCCGCCAGATCCTGATGAAGACGAAATTTCCTTGTTGTAGGAACGCAAACCGTAACCTACCTGTTTGGCGAATGTGCACATGATCTCACACAGTTGGGGAAGTTGAGCGTCAGTCAATAGGTCCGACTGATCCTCACTGCTTCCTGCGTTAGGCATCTTGTTGTAGTAGTCCAGGTTCACAGTGTACCACTGCTCCGTTCTGGTAGCCAACACAGTCTGGTAGGGAACTCCAATCATATTCACCACAACGGCAATGTTGTAGAAATTCGGAGAGCTAATCACCTCCCCCGTCGGGGTGTCCAACTCGAAACGAATCTCGTCCTTGCCAGCTTCCATCTCGGATACGGCGGCGGGAGCATCGTGTCGCACCACGTCAATGTCCACCATATGGTGCAGGATGTGGCTGAGCGATGAGCCGCCAGGTGCTTGACAGCTCCACCCATTTTGGTGAAAATGTTGAGAACTTCGCCGTAAGGCCGATTTTGATTCTCATGAGGTGCAACCAAAATGCATGCCCTCGTGATTTCACGAACTCGAACTGCGATATTACCACCAGGTGGCAAACCTCCACAGATGAACACCAGCAGAAGTGGAAGAGCTTTGAACGCTGCCCACGCACGAATGAGGAGATGGTTGTCAACCACTCGACCCCGAACGAATTAGTCGGACGTCGGCTCTCTAACATGTCGGGTGCTGAGCGTCTTGAGCAGAGTTTTCTTGAACATTCCAAACGCAAGTCGAAGTGAAGTCTGATTGCATGCGTTGATGAGATTTGGAGGTCATTTGCCGATCATGTTCGCAGCCCTGATCATGCTCATGCCAAGACTGGAAGAGTCATACATACTGATTGCGGGGTTAGCAATACGCCCCAACTAAGGAGCAACTAAGGTGCGAACGAGGCTGCGCGAGGAAGTGAATCTCTTCTGGAGGACGCGGAACCGTGACGCCGAACCGGGATAGGTCACTTCTCTCTTTTGGAGGTTGGTTCCTTTCCCTGAGCCATGGCCTACAGTCACAATGCTGCGGATCTGAACTTCGATCGGATTGATCTGGATGAAGTTTTCGTCACTGGAAACATCCTACAGGTTTTCCAAAAGTACAACAAGTTTCTTGAGATGTACGTGAACGACCCCAACCGCACTGTTCCGCTACCTGCGAAAAACTGCCAGCAGCACCAACATGGTCAGCGACTTTGACCCGTTTAATTTTGCTGCTCGAAATGAGGGCATGCAACTCAGGCCATGACCAACATGAACACGAAGACGGCATGTCAAGTAAACATAGACATTGGCAAAAATCCGCACAGTTCTTAAGTAGGCGCTTGAGAGACTTCAGTGTACTCCTGAAACTTTTGTACTTTCCCCCAGGATGATTTTCACCCCCCACGCAAGACCCTTCAACCCCCTTAGGCCCAGCACCTGATCGCAAAAGCGATGCCAAAAATAGCACGGGACCACATTTCGATCCCAGCGCGCAGATTAATGTCCTCTGTACGGGAAGACAATTTTACGATGCAGTGTGCTCTTATCACGCTTATCTGTTCGATGTGGCAAAAACACGACAACAAAACTCCACTGCAGTGATCTTCGTCGGTGCAGGGGTATTGGGTCAGAAAACATGGCTCAGCCATAAAATCGTCGAGAATCCCGAAAAGGCCGATTCTCGGACTGATTACCCATGGGGGGAGGTCGTCCAGAAAATCGCGCGCAGAGCATCTCACTGGGGAGCACAAGTTATCATTGAGGTGCCGCCCAAAACTCACATCCACGGGACCAAACACTACACGATGCTGTCGGAAAGTGAAAGTTTAAACCCTTAAGTCAGTATTCCTTTATAATCACGGCACGAGTCGGGAATCTTTTCTCACTTCCCAGCTCCCCTTTCGGCTGTGCTTGAGCCTACGTTTGACCTACGGAGATACGCAGTGAAACGCTCTAAATTGGGCATGAGGGAAAATTGAACATTCTGTTACGCCCTCATCACATACACAGCTTTGTCGTGTATTGTGATCCTTGTGAAACTTTTCCACTCTTGTCGCATGCTCCTTTGAGCTTGATCTTCACTTCTCACATGCTTCTTTAATCCTTTTGAAGCTTTTCTTTTCTTTCTTTGGTCTTCATCCTCAGTCCTGTAATACGGCGAATTTGCATTCCACACTCACTTGGCATGGTGCTCTACATCCTACATGCAATCTCTCACTTTTCTGCACGTCGCAGTAGATCTCGTAGTCTGGCGACGTAACTTTGGCCTTTTGGCTTTTCTTTTGAAATGCCTTTGGCTTTTAGGTCTTTCTTCAAAAGCCTTCGTGGTGCTCGTGGTGCTTTGTCGTGAGCTTTAGCTTTTGCTGTAGCGGCGTTGTACGCCCTTTCCGTGAAATTCCGCTCTTTTCTTTGGAACTCACTTCCAGCATAGCTTTATCCCTTTTCACACGAAAGGATAGGCTTTACTGCCCCTTCTTTCATGCATTGTGAAACTTCGCTCCTTGAGTGGCCTTTTCCCACTCTCATATGCCTTGGGCAAAATGCCCTCACTTTTGTCTGCCTTGGGCTTACGCCCTCACTCTTCTTTCTCTTCGCTTTAACCGCAACCTTTTCATAATCACATCTCTTCTTCAGGTCGCTTGCGCTTTTCAACACTTGGCTGATCCGTTGGACTCTTCCTTTTCTTGGTCTTCTCAGTCTTCTTGTCCTTTTCATCAGCCTTCTTTGCTTTATCCTTTTTGGACTTCTCTTTCTCTTCATGCTTGCCTTCATCGCTCTTCTTTTGCTTCTTGGGTTCTGGCTCTGAACCCCAGCTTTCTCTTGGAACTATTCCACGCTTTGCTTCAGCTGCTTCATCTGCTTCTATATCTGCGATTTCCTTCTCATATTTGTATCTGTTCTCCCGCAGATATGCTCGAACGTCGCTCTTATACCGACATATATCGGGCGTGTGCGTGCCCCAGCCTGGGTGTCGGAACGACTTCGGCACTAAGCACTTGAAATAAAGGTAACAGTGCTTACAAAACAGGCGTCTTTCTTGATTCGACTTGTCTGGCAGAGGTCCTTGACAATACATTTGTATTGCACTGGCCATCTTTGGACAATCACTTGCACGGTGATCTGCCTCTTCCTTACAGTAAAAGCATGTTGTCGGTCCTCCTTGTTTTAACCAGTAAGGATTGACATCATACTTCTGTGGTGGCTTTCCTGCTGGCTCGTTTGGCCTTTCTTTGCCACGGTCCGTTCTCTCTTTCTGCTTCTCTTCTCTTTCCTTCAGCTTCTCTTGCAGCTTTTCATCTGAAGCTTCCTTGTACCTTTGTCTCAGCTTTTCCTTCAACTCGATCTGCTTCTCTTTTGTGTTCGCTGCTTTTCTTTCCTCTTCTGTGATCCCTTGCGGTTCCTTGATCTTCAGTTGCAGTGGTACCTTCTTCGGTAAGGGTCTTGCTTGTGATGCTGGCGTAGACGGTTGGCTGCTATGCTTCTTCTTGATTTCTGCCAAAAGTCTCGCCAAGGACTCGCGTCCTTTCTCTTGATCAGGATCTTGTTTCTTGTAGAGTTCTTCCAAACTTGGATACTCTTCTGCCATAACACCTAACAACTCATCAGCAGTAGCTAGAGCTGTTCCGACTTGTTGAAGGGCTGCTCTGCAATCGCTGACCTTCTCTAAGTCGTTTCTTGCTGACACAACATCTTCTTCAAGATCTCTTAGCTCTTTGACTTTCTGATCGAGCTTCTCTTTCATCTCTTTCTTGAGCTGTTCTTCATATAGCTCCAGTTCGGCTTTAGCATCTTTGAATGCCTTTTCGGCTCTCTCTTCATCTTCTTCCATAATTGAAACGCTGCTTGTATAATCTTGCAGGCTATCTTCTACCCGCTTCATCAAATCTTGCGTCTGGAGTCCATAGCCTCCAGGCAACTGTGCAACAGGAAATCTTAGCTGTTCCTGCCACTTCGTGAACTCCTTCTCCAGTGAGCTCGATGGCATTGAGCTTTTCAGTCCCTGTACGCTTGCTCCTCCGAGGATCGTCTCGAAAATGCTCATGCTTTCAATCGCAAATCCTGTCCTCATTGCTTGTCGCGCAGCTCTCTTTTCTTCATCGCTGCTTTCGATCACTGCATCATCGGCAGTCTGCTTTTCAGCTTTTTCTTCCTCTGGCTTTTTCTCATCTTCCTCTTTTGGCTTGTCTTCTTTCTGTTCATCCTCCTTCTGCTCTTCTTCTTTCTGCTCTTCTTCCTTCTGCTCTTCTTCTTCCTTCTGCTCTTCTTCTTTCTGCTCTTCTTCTTTCTGCTTTTCTGCTTTTGCTTCGTCTGCTCTCTTCCTGGCTTTAATCTTCAATTCTCCTCTTCTCTCTTCTGCTGCTGCTCTCATTTCCGCAAGTTGCTCGACTCTCTCTTGCATAATCCTCCCATGCTTCTTGAGTTCTTCTTGGACAGCTGGAGGAATAACTACCTTCCTTCTTGCTTCTTCGAGCTTCAACTCTTCAGCGGTCTGCTTGAACGTCTCCAACGTCTCTTCCATCTTTTCAGACTTCTTTCCTTCTTCTTTCTCTTGTTCCTTCTTGTCGATCTTCTCTGAGTCGCTTTCTCCTGAGTCCTCATCTGACTCCGGGTCGGATGCTGCTTCACTTTCCGACTTCTTCTTTTCTTCTTGTTGCTCCTTCTTTTCTTCTGCTTCATCGTCTGTTTCTATGTCTTCGCGGTATTGCCGATTCAACTCTTGAACTTCTTTGAACAATGTCTCGAAGTCTGGCCTTTCGCTTTGGCCCTTATGCAGAACCTTCCGCAAGTACTCCATCGTCTCTATACTTCTGCTGTGATCATTGATCAGCTTCTTCACTTCGGTGTCATCTGCACCTTTATCACTTGCCATAGCTGTTGTGATCCTTCTTGAGTCTTCCTTGTCTTCCTTCTTGAGCAAAATGGCTGCGAATCCACTTCGATGCATAACAACAATCATGCACAACAGAATGCAAATTGCGCTTGCTAATCCAAATACACTGCTCGGTCCTTGTTCAGCTTCTTCACTTCTTGCTTCAGATAGTGATATCAGTACTCCAGTTACAACGGCTTGAACTATCCTTGTGACCATCTTTTCATCAAACCTTGTAATGCTTCTTGTCTTGGTTCTTCTCACTTCTGCTTCTTGATCTTCTTGAACGCTTGTCATCAGAAATTCACTCTTGTATCCGAGGCTTAGCATATACTTCCGTATCTTCTCTTTTGTCAGGGATTTGGTCCCTAAGTCTGAGGGATTGTCCTTTCCGGCTATCGCCTTTATGATAAGCTTGGGAATCTTTTGGATCCATAAAAGGTCCACTTGTAATTAAATGGCGTGCCTTACCTAAGCCTTTTCTTGCAATCAACTGTCTTGAGCTTGACGAATCGCTGTATAACATCAGTCTTGGTTCAACTCCTAAGATTCTCTTCAGTAATCCTTTCAGGAATACACCTTCGCTTAGGATTGACGTTGCTGCGATTGTCTCAGCTTCGCAAGATGACAATGCTACGCTCTTTTGCCTCTTGCTTTGGAAATGAACCAGGTTTCCATTCACCATTATCACTCCGCATGAAACGCTTTGCCTTGACTCTCGGTCTGCTGCCCAGTCGCTGTCGCTTATCACTTCGATGAGCGCTGGGACCTTATAATTGTCCCTTTCGACGTTTCCTTCATCTCTTCTGCTTTTCACTTCGAGGAAACTTTTTCCTGGGTAACTTCCTTGATGAATCAGTGCTACTTCTGGCGTTCCTTTGAGATACTTTCCAACGTATCGTAGCAATTCCATATCTGCTTCAACAGGTGAGGCTAGCTTTGTTGAAAGCTTTTTCAAGACATACATGATGTCTGGCCTCTCTGGTGCCAGATACAGTAGTATCCCAACTCCTTTCCTGTACGTATGGTGGTCGGCTTCGTTCAGCGGATCCATTCCACCTTTCTTTGCCTGAAACGCTCTTCCGTTGTCGGCTGGACACGGCAACTTCTTGGCATATGCTCCTTCCAGCTTGAGCACTTCGATCAGTCCTTCGATGTACTTTGTGTTCATCGTGATCTCTACGTTGCCATCTTTCATCGACTTGAAACTTCTTTTCAGGAAACTCATTGATCCATCTTCTTCATCCAATGGTCCTTCCACTTTGATCTTCAATCCTTTGCTTCTCAGGAATTCGACCAACTTCTTGAACTCTTGTCTTGATGCATATAGCTCCATGTCATCTACATGACTCAACACAATGATTCCGAATCCTTCTTTATCTGGCATTCTTGAGAATAGCGCCGGGAGTCCGCTATCGCTTGCTAACCCATACTCTTCAAGGTAGCTTTTCAGTTTTCCAAACCAAGCTGCACTCCCTATTCTCTGTCCGGGCAATGTGTACCCGAGTTCATAAATTTCTCCATCGACTTCAACGATGGTCGGCTCTTCCTGCTCTACCATAAGATAGGCGTCGCCTACATCAATACTACCGAGCACATATCCTTCTGATGATGCAAACAGAGCTGACAGTAGCTTCACGGTGCTTGCTACACCGGTTGGTGAAAACAAACTTGCGATATCTGTATCACCTAACCACTTGAATTCTCTTGCTACCAGGCGTCCTCGCCTTCTCCATCCCTTTTCTCTGTGCCTCCAGTCATACACTATCTTGGTTGACAGAAACTTGTACTTTGAGATATCTGCTCCTTTTGGAAGTTTGTTCAGCACTTTCATCTTCTCGAGTCTTTCCAATTCGTGCTTCTTGGACACACTCTCAACCTTCTCCATTTCATCATCTTCTAGTTTTGGTGGTCCACTTTCGAAATCATTCGACCATTTTGGCATATCTTCTGGTATCTCTTCTTCTCCATCTGATTCTTGCCACTCTTCTTCTTCTTCGAATTCGGCTTCCATTTCCTCAAACTCTTCAAGTTCAACTTCTTCATCATCATGGAACTGTGGTAGTTCCTTCCTCAGAAATGGTTCTATCTTCTTCACACTTCTCATTGCAATCACTCTTCTCACTGAGCTCGATGCTTCTCCGACGGCAATAAACTTTTCCGGTCTTTCTTCTGCTTCCGCCGGTCCTTCATCCATTCTTTGTCTCACCGCTTCTGGCTGCTCGCCCTTTTCAAGGTTCCTCTTTGGCGATGCTGGCGGTGGATTCTCTCCAGAAATCAACTCATCAGATTCATCGCTTCTTTCACTTCTTCTTCTTCTTGTGACTCCTTGTCCACGACTGCTTGAACTGCTGCTTGATGATCCCATTTGTCCTTCTCCTGGATCTTCATCTTTGTCTTGTTCAGTCTCGCTTGGCGGATCTGATGCCGCTTCTTGGCTTGGGCTATACTCCTTCAGTTCATCCTCTTACTCTTGACTTCGTTCTTTTCTTTGAACAAACTCTGGCTTGTTGTTGACAGCAATCTCGATTCCACTGTGTGGCGGTAATCTCTTCGTGGATTTCCTTCCTACCAACATATCTTGTGTGTAGTTCCACGGTGTTCCTGTAGCTTCTGCTAGAACTTCCACATCATACAGTGGCGTACACTGACTTATCGTTCTACTCTTGATGATTCCCTGTCTTGTGCTGACCAGGTTCAGGTTGTTCACTGAATCCTTTCCGACGAAGTTTCCTTTCATCCATGCTTCACCCTTTTCCTTGACTTTTGGTACTGGTTTCGCTAGTACAACGCTTCCCCATGGTGCTAGGGTACCTCGATATTCTCTGTCGAATAGCACTTCAAACGGTGTTGATCCTTTCTTCACAACAAACCGATTCAGCAAGAATGATGCATGCCTTGCTGCCCATGGGTACAATGTGCTTTCTGAAGTGATCTTCACTTTCGCTTGTGATTCAACTCCATACACCAGTGTCTTGGATAAGTTCCGAACTGTTTGAACCCATCTTTCAACTTGTAATCCTTGATGTTCATCTGGTGCCACGTCTTGTATCTCTGTCTCCAGATTCTTCATCTTCCGTATTCCTTGTACCTTCTTTCTTAGCGAAATCATTGCTGGCTCTGTGTCTGTCCTCAGAATGACTTTTGAGTTCAACAACATCAATACTCTACAGACTTCTTCCACAACGTATGCTGTTGCTTCTTTCGTTGCTACTGGGATGACATGTACGAACTTTGTTGCTTCATCAACCATCACTAGTCCGATTGTCAATGCATCTTTGTTGTCTTTCGTGTTCTCTTCATCTCTTGTCCCAGTGAACTTGAAATCCATTGAAACCAACGATGCATCATGCTTCTTCTCTGACACATCAAAGTTGTCTTCTCTTGACCTTGTTGCTTGACAACTCTCACACCAATCAGCTTTCGGTAGGTGCGTCAGTTCATGTTTCTTCCTTTCTTCTTCAGTTGGCATCTCAGGTCTTTTCTCACCTTTTGGTTCTCTTGTGAATTCCAACTCCAAACCTTTTGAGATTTCTACCAACTCTTTCATCTTGTTTGACGATACAGCTTGTTTCAACCGTTGCCATAGTTGAGCTTTGCTTCCAGTCTTTCCTATCTTCAGAAATTCGCATGCTGTTCTCAACTGCTTGAGTGAGCTTTCTGGGCTTAGCTGGACTCCTGCCACAATCATTGCTTCATCCATCTTCTCTCCTAGCTTTGGCAGTTGGTCTTCTATCTTCTTCCATTCTTTCATATCTTCTTCTGCAGGCGGTTCACTTGGAAACAGGTTTTCCATAGCTTCTGCAGCTTCTTTCTCAACTTCTTCTACTTTCTTCTTGGTACTCTTTTCTTTTTGAGCTGGCATCTCCACGTCTGCTGCTTCCACTTCTTTTTCTTGTTCTTTTCTTTTCTTCTTTGGCGGTGTTCTCTCATACTCGCCATACTCTTCAAGTCCTAGAGATTTTCTCTCCAAGATCGCGATGATAACCGAGTTCTCTTCAACTGCATCTATCGAGACTTCTTCTCGATCTTCCCACTTTTCAGCGCACTCCACAAACTCCAGTTCGCTCCATATGATGGTGTCACCTTCATACCTCGATACCAAAGTAGTTCTGAATTTGAATGCTTTAACATCGTCGCTTGTGGGGTCATATGTGGTATACTTGTCATAATCGATCCTTGCTGGCTTCCCACCTGTCATGAAAAACCATCCTTCTTGATACTTCATCTTTTCAAGATCATTTTCCATCTGCTTGATCAACGTGAGCTTTCTCACTTGTGCTTCATCGACTTCATCAGTCACTTGAGCTCTATATATCTTGAGGTCTGTCACTGTTGAGTTTCTTGCAAACCTCACTGGCACTTTTGCTGATCCCTTCTTAAGGTAAGCATTGAACTGGTCTAGAGGATCAAGTCCCCATCCAACTTTCCACAACTTGCCTACTGCAAATAGTGGTTGTGTGACATCTCCGAACACAGCTGAATCTCTTACCTTTATCACTCTTCCATCTGTTCTTTGAAATTCGAATGTGATGTTCGCTCTTGTCTCAGTGGTTCTTATTCTGTTGCCTTGTGCGTCTTGAATCACCATTCTCAAAGCTGGGAACTCTACGGTTCCTAAGTCTTCACTGTAGTAGCATAGCGGAAGTACATGACAATCCGCTCCACTGTCCAGTACGACTTCGACGAGTTCTGAATAGCTTGAGTTAACAGCTCTTACTTGATGCACATCAGCTTCTTCATCGTGAACAATACATCTTGCCTTTTCAGCATTCTTCTTGTCCACTTCCATATCTTCATACCACTTGTGAAGTTCATCCTTCTCATAATCTTCTTCATCACTTTCATCGGCGATGTTCGCCCATTTCACTGTGTGGACTTTTACTGCTCGCGCAGCGTAATCCATCACCATGTCTTCAAACATTCCTACAAGATCTATGTAGTCTTCATCATCGAACACTTCTTCGATTGCTGGCATAGGCGTTGTGACCAACCTACGCACTTGTTCGTTTCCTTTTGCTCCTTGTGCTGGCTTTGCTTGTGCTTGTGGTTGAGTAGAAGAACTGGGTTGCTCTTCATACCACTCTTCTTCACCTGTCTCTTGGACATTCCGAATTTTTCCTTTTCCTTTTGCTTTACCTTTCGGTGGTGACCAACACTCCGAAGAGTAATGGCCGGTTCTCCCACAATTGAAACACACCGGTCCGCTTTGTCCACCTTTGCCTTTTCCTTTGTCACTCTCGTAGCCTTTTCCTTCAGCCTGCCTGATGCTCTTTCCTCCTTTCTTTCCACCTTTTCCTTTTCCAAATCCTCTTCCTTTTCCTTTCGGTCTTCCTCTACCACCTTTTCCTTTTCCGTATCCGTATCCTTTTCCTTTTCCTTTGTCTCCTTTTCCTTTTCCATACGGACTTCCTTTTCCTCCTTTGTCACCTTTACCTTTTCCATCTCCTTTTCCTTTTCTCATGTACAATCTATCCAACTCCATTGGGATTGGTCCTTGATAAGCCTTGTTGCTTGTGTGCGTTGTCGGATCTGGGACACTCAGTGATCCCAAGATGTTTTCAGCTGACCATGTCTGATTACTTCTTTCATATTGTAGCAACCTTGTTCTCTAAGCTCTTCATAAGTGGTCTTATCAGTGATATCGACCATCACATGTTGCTTGAGGTGCTGTGGAATTCCTTTCAGCAGTGTACCAATCTTCAAGTTGTCGTCGTACTTCTGCCCTGAGAGTTTCTCGTACTCTGCTGTAAGCTTCTCGTACGTCAAGACGTAATCCATCAGCGATGCTCCTTTGCTCATGGCCGGGAATCCAAGCAATGCTTGAGCCATTGCAAGACTTCTTGAACGGGAAGTCGGCTCTAATTCGGCCGTCAACTTTCTCCATACTTCAAATCCATTCATCCCGCTCACACTTCTCAACACTTTCAGAGGTCTGTTCTTCAAGTAACTGCTTAGCACTGAGTAAAGCTTCGTTCCTCTGTTCACTCTTGTTTGATCATTGTTGAAGAATGCGTTGTCTAGTACCGATGTTATCGGATCCTTCTCTTCTTCAGCTGACTTGAGGTCCTTCAGGAATTCTTGGTCCATAAACGCTAAGAAGTTCTTGAACGTGAATGACCAGTCACTCCATTGTGACACTTCTTCTTCAATCGTCGCAGGATTGAATGCTTCCGGTGGCTTGAGGATCTTACCTCCAGTATCGAAACTTACTGAGGCTGGCGGTCCACTCGGTGGTGGCGCCTTCGGTGCTGCTTGAGCTCTCACCAATGCATCCATTGCTGTTACCAGCTGTTGTTGCTGCACTGCTGTTCCTTGTGCAACTCTTTGCATAGCTTCCGTAGCTTGTCCCAAAGTATTCATCAGCTGTTCCAACCTCGCCGCTTGAGGGTTCGGTTGCTGCTGTGGCTGTGGGCCTTGCTGTTGTTGCTCCATCTCTTCTCTTCTTTGGCAGGTCCTTCTGTAACTAGCTCAAGGTCTTCCACTTTCACGCTTTTCTCCGACTTTGCAAGGTGCTCTTGGCTTAGCCGTAACTCCTCGCTGTTTTCCGGCAGGATGCTCTTGGTAAACCGTAACTTCCTGCTTGTACTTTTTAACCTTGTTCCAGCTCGAGGCTGGCTTCCCTGGATCTTTGCTTGTTTGTTAAAGAACGGGCTTCACTAAGGGTTCCTACCCACAAAGACTGTCGGACACTTTTGTTCCTGGGCACGGTGTGTCCTGGGGTCTCGAGCCTGCACGTCGCGTGTGCGTGACGGCTGTTCCTGTACATTAACTATACTGCACTAGCTGTGTTACTGTTCCTGGCAGAATGTTTAACACCCCGCCTTCGGAGTTAGCGAAAGTTCCTCGACTGAGGTGACTCCGACTTTTCCTGAACAAACAGTAAACACGCTGCAGTTCCTTTTCACTTGCAAAACAAACACTGTTCCTCATTGCAAACGTATGCGCACGTTCACTCGCAATCCTCTCCAAGGTTGCTCGACTGTACAAAAGACGTTCCTGCACTTTACCTAGATCACCACAGAAACAAAAAGGGCTGTGCCACGGTTCCTGTGTCCTGCTGCTTCTTTCCTCGGCTCTCTGGCCTCAGTACTGCTCGCGGTTCCTTTGCTTCACTGGAAGTTCACTTTGCCTTCCTCTTCACTGTCTTTAGCTTCCTCTTGGTCTTGAAGCTGTTCCTTTAGCCACTCTTCTTTCATCTTTGCTTGCGCTTTGCACTTTTCCTTTCCTTGCTTGTCCTTTGACGCTGCTTTCCAACCTGTTTCCTTTGATCCTGAATACCAGTACCACTGTGCCTTCTTCTCGTTCCACTTCCACTGGTATTTCCTGTTCTGGAAACTGTAGACTGCAAACCAGTTTCCTTCAAACTCTCCTTTTCCTTTTCCTTTCATGAACGATGCTTCGTTCACTGGTCCTTTGGCGGACAGTTCTGGGTCGTCCTTGTCTTCTTCCTTCTGCTTGTGCTGTGTGACGTTCGGTGGCTCCTTTCCTGTTGCTTTTCCTGTTCCTTTTGCTTCTGGCTTTTCCTCTTCCTTTGCTGGTGTTGTGTCAGGTTCTGTGGGTGCCTGCGACCCGGCTGCTGATCCTCTGCTCTCAAGCTCCTGTGTAAGGCTTGCAATCCTTTCTTTATCCTCTTTGCGTTCCTTCATCATCTCCTTCATCATTTCTTCAAGCTTCTGGATCCTGTCTGCTTCACCTGATCCTGTTGCTGTTGTTGCTGCTGCCTTCTTTTCTGCTTCCTTCTTGGCAATGTACGCTGACGCTGCCTTTTGATCTTCCTCTCTTTTCTTCCTGGCTTCCTTCTCCTTTCTTTTCTTCTCCTGCTCCTTTCTTTCCTTTTCCTCTTTGGCTGCTGCGGCTGTTGCTTTCTCTTCTTCCTCCTTTGCTGCTGCCGCTTCGGTCTCCTCCTTTTCCTTTGCTTCTCTCTCTGCTTTGGCTTTGGCTGCTGCTTCTACCTCTCGCCTTCTCTCGGCGGCTGCGGCTGCTTCCTGCCTTGCTGCTTCCTTGTCTCTCTTCTCCTGCTCGTCTGCTGCCGCTTCCAAAATCAACCTTGCTTTGGCAATCTGCTCCTCCTTTGCCTTCTTCTCCTCTTCTGCTTTTGCTTTTGCTTCTCTTTGTTCCTTCGAGATCCTGTCCTGTTCTGCCCAGTATTTGCGATCATCTTCATCTCGAGGTCGAAATCCTGTGCTTTCTGCTCTTGCCTTTGGCTTTCCTTTTCCTTTTCCTTCCTTCTTTCCTTTTGTTCCCTTCTCGTGCTTGTACGTGTAGTCCTTGTCGACCCACTGCTTTTCTCCTGTAACTCTGTGTTGCCTGTAGATCTCGCCGTTCTCGGAGTATTCCTTCCATTCGCTGGCGTAGTCGTAGGGGTACGGAAAGAGCTTCTTCTCTTCTTCCTTTTCCTTGAGCCTTTGCTTGCTTTTGGCATTGATCTCCGCGATCTTCTTCTTCCTTCTCTCTTCCTTTGCTTCCTCACTTTCTTCTTCCTCTGCTGCTGCTGCTGTTCCTTCATCGGGGTACTCCCCGGGATCTTCTCCTCCAACGTAGCTGCTGACGTAGGCCTCGTTCTCGTTCTCGTTGTCCTGCTCTCGTTCCTGGATGCCCTCGAAGTAGCCTCGGTCCGAATATTCCTTTCTTTCCTGGGACGTAGGTGACGTAGCTTTCGACGGTGCTGTTCCTTGTCCGTGTCCTTCACGACGTAGTTCACCTTCTAGTTCTCGGTCCTTGGCTTCTCTTTTCCTTTGCTCTTCTTCGTCTTCTTCCTCTTCTTCTTGTTCCTCTTGCTGCTCGTAGAAGTCCTGCATCATCTGGTTCAGCTGTTCCTTCACGGCGTCACATGTGCCTAGGACGAAGGCCATGTGTTCCTTGACCTGTTGCCGGTCTCTGTCGTTCTGTTCGGCCATTTCCTGAACCTGGTGCTTGACGTCGTAGATTTGTCCTGTCAAGGACTCTACACAACCAGCCACGTGTTCCTGGCTTTTGCGCAAACGCGCAGCTTCCTCTGTGTTCTTCCTGATCGACTCCGCGATCAAGTTCCTTTCTTCTGAAGCGTTCCTTAAGGCGGTTGCCGCCTCTCTCAAGGTAGAAAGTTCCTTGAACACTTCTTCGGTGCTTTTGCTCGAACTCGCGCTTGCTTCCATGGCTGCTAAGGTTCCTGGAAGGTTTTCTTGACCTTCTGCTACCGGGCGAACTAGTTCCTGGATACCTGAGCGTTCCGCGAGTGTTCCGCAGAGTTCCTTGAGCTGCGAAAGCATCTCACAACATGTTGTTCCATGAGCTGTTCCTGCAGACGTTCCTAGCTCACATGCACTCGTGTCACTGCACATGCCGTCCTGCTCCCATGCACTTGCACAACAGAAAACATGTTCCTGAAAGTCTGACTGGAACTCTTCTTCCTGAAAACAACTCTCAAGACACTGTTCCTTGAAACTCTGAATCTGAAGACTGTCTGAAATACCTGAAATTCCTGCAAACAACAAAGCTGCAAAAGACAAAGTTCCTGGGCTCTTGATCATCCTTACAACTGCTTTAGCTTGTGTTTGGGCCTTGTGTTCCTTGAGCTCTTCTCTGCCTACTGGTTCGTTCTCGCTGGTTTGAAAACCTAACCAGTGCAACAACAGTCTGATCCTTTTCGCTGAAAGGGGCTTGGTACCTATGTCGGCTGTGTTTTCCTTGGTTCCTACTGGGTGAACACTAATTGTTCCTTCTTTGTGGAGGTCTTGAAGAAAAAGGGTCCTGATCTGCAAATGCTTGACTCTTCCTACACCTTGCCTTGTAATAATTCCTCTAGCTGCAGAAGAATCCATGTACAAGTGTACCTTGCATTGTTTCCTGGTCAAGAATTCTACTGCTTCCTTCAACAATATAGAATCTGACGCTGCTGACGCTCCTGCGTAGTACTCTGCTTCACCACTGCTCAAGCTAACCGACTTCTGGTTCCTAGAAAAGGAGTAAATGCACTGACCGTCTAGGCAAACAATTCCTGAAGATGTTGAGCGCCTTGTGTCCTTCTTTCCTGCCCAATCTGAATCGCTGAAGACTTCCAAAAGGTGGTGTTCCTTGGGCCTTATTCCTGTAAAGTCGTAGTTACCATTCCTGATGGATTCATGGAGATTACTGAGTCCTCTAGGCGTTTTCCTGTACACTAAATGGTATCCTTCAGTTCTCGACATGTACTGCACTAGGTGGACTAAGTGTTTCCAAGAACCATGTGTTGGTTCCGACATCTTGGAGGCCAAACCTCTCACGGCAAACTGCACGTCAGGGCGGTCCTGACTGACATACAAGAGTATGCCAACGCTTTTCCTGAACGATGCCGCTTGTTCCTGGTTCAAGGTCTGAGTGTTGTCCTGTTCCTGCGACTCTTGGGTGCACGGAGTTGGCTTCGAGGCTTTGCTGGTAAGCTTCAGTTCTTCCTTAAGCTTCACAAGATACTTCGGGTCACTCGTGATGTGGAGCTCGTGATTGTGGTAGCTGAATTTCCTTTTAAGGAATCGGATTGTCTGGTGTGACTCTCCTACTTCAAGTTCCTGCTCTGTCAAGAAGGGGCCTTCAACCTTTAGCTCGTAGGTTTCTCCTAGCTTTCCTAGCTTGGGCTCTAGGTGCCTTGTTTTCCCTGCTGCCTGAATGTCATCTACATGCACAACAAGTATGCTGTTCCTGTCGTCACGAAACAAAGTAGGGCAAGCTTTGCTCCTATCAAAGTTCTGCTCTTTGAGGGTTCCTGCAAAATGATCACTCCATAGTAGTGCTGCATCTCGCTGTCCTGGAAGTACTCTAAGCAGTAACAAACCTTCGTTCCTACAACTAGGGTCCTGGTCGCCAAACAGATCCACATATTCCTTCGGGAATTGACATGCACATCGCGTCCTTTGTGGGACCTGCAAGAATGCGTCCTTGACATCAATGGAGTACAGGGAATGTTCCTGTTGTAATCCTAAGATCGGGATAAGTCTCACCAACGATGCGCTCGTCGCTGGGCTGAACGTGTCGTTCCTTACTTCTGCTCCTTTGAACTCTCTCGCTACTAACCTAGCTCTCCGCATCCATCGGCCGTTCCTGAATCGCCAATCGAAGACGAATTTCGTCGTCAACCACTTTGTTCCTTGGTTGCTCTCTTCTTCTTCTGTCTCTCTCTCCTCTTCTCTCTCGAGTTCTTGCAAGGGTTTCCTTGCCAGTGCCTTCATCTCGGTGAGTCTGTTGATCTCTGTGAGCATTGCCTCACGATCCAGTTCCTGCAACTGGGCTTCTGCAACTTCTGGAGGTCCAGAATCTTCGCTCTTGAAGATGTCTTGTTCCTCATCGGAATCGCCAATGTCCGAATATGAATCTTCCCAGAAAATGTCCTCTGTACCTGGTTCTGCTTCAGGTAGTTCTTCATCATTGTGCTCAAATACTCTTCCTACGTTGAACGGAGGGTACTTCTTCTTCGGAGAATCAATCTTCGGGATCTTGGAACCTGTTCCTACATCGTCAAATTCCATTTTCCTAAGAGGTGCTGGTCCTCTAGCTGAAAGAAGCTCACTTGCCATTGCGCTGTCTGGGATGAGTTCTTCTTCTGAGGCTGCGTCCATTTCCTTACTGCTGCTACTAGAAGACGTTGGGTCTGAAGCTGCTTCGTCGTGTTTGTTTTGGTCGTATTCCTGCTCAAGTTCTTCTTCTGCTTTTCTCTTGCTCTGTGCCTGCTTCGCTTTGCTCTCTAGGTAGGTTGTCCTAGTAGGTCCTGACTTCCCTGCAGAGTCCCCGCCTTGGATGACAATCGGTCCTGCGATCGGTCCTGAAGGTGCGGAAGGTGCCGAGTCCTCGACCGACTGTTCCTGAGTTGCTCCATCCATGACAGGTGGCGCCTCTGCAATTGGTCCTGGGATATTCTTCCTGGGAATGTTCCTTGTTGCCAGGGTAGTGTGCTTCACTTCCCAAGTGTGAATTCCTACGCTACTTATTCCTTTCACGTCGAAGTGTTCCACGCAACGTTTTGCGCTACGGCTTGTCTTGATGCCGTCCATGTGCCACGTAATGAAGAGGTTGTTGTCTGTTTTTCCTAAAAACACTCCTCTCAACCAAATAGGGTCACCTTTCCTATTGGCACGTGTTCCTGAACGATTGGTCAAAACCAAAAGTGATTCGCCAAATTCGGCGAGTTGGCCCTCGTAAGGCCTTCCTGCCATAAACTCATACGGAGTCATTCCTGTGGAGGAATGGCGGTGGTACCTGTTCAAGGTCCATGCCGAGTGCCTGAAAGCCCAACTGAAGATTGGATGAGTATGAGCAATATATGTTCCTGTTCTGTGTTCAAGGTGCCTAATCAGGGTTGTTCCTTGTCTCCTAATGGTTTGGATTGCTCTCTCTGCCATGCCGTTGGTTTCCTTCTGGCCACTGACTGCGTCCTGCAAGACTGTTCCTAGACCTAAAGCTGCTCGCTGCTTCTGGATGACCTGCTTCAGCTTCATCATTGTTCCTTCGTTGTCTGCCTTCAAGTTGATGGTTCCATATCCAAGCTGAGTACTCAAGTAGGTCACTCCTTCGCAAAGGTGCTCTACCAGATCTTTTCCTTTAGATGCTGTCGGGATACAGACCATGTTCCTACTCCAAGAATCAACACACACAAGACTTACTGCCGCTGGTGCCTCATCATGACTTGTTCCTGTAAAACAGAAATCCATACAGAAAGTTGGTCTTGAAGATCTTTCCTTCTCTGGGTTCTCACGAAGGTGTGGAGACTCTTTTCCTTTGCATGCTACACACGTCGGACACCACGATGCATAAGGTAAGTGTGTGAGATTATGCACTGCAACTTCCTCCGGCTTTGGCTGTTTGGGTACCTTCAGAGGTTCAGCTTCTAGAAACTCTTTGTACTTCTTCTGGCCTGAAACAAGTTCCATGTGCCTTTCTGCTTCCATGATGGATCTACTGAGCCTTCTAAGAATCTCTTGCTTAGAGCCAGCTTTTGAGACTCCTAGTTCCTTGCACAACTCTCTCAGGGCCTTGAGGCTGTTCTGCTGATTGTACTCATGACCGTTGAATGTAAAAGACAACTCTCCTGCAAGTTCATGCCTGTGTGCTGGTGCCTGGGCCTCTGAGGTCTCTTCCTGTTCTTCTTCCTGTTCTGGAATTGTGTCCAGTTGGTGAACCTTCTGTTTTGGTCTTCTGGCCTTGGGGTTCACTGGTTCAATGAGTTCGAATACACTGCGTCCTGTCCAGGATAAACCTCCTAGTGGTTCTGGGTCTCTGTGAGGCTCATCCAAAGTCCAGAACTTGTCATCCTCAAAGAAATCCTTGTTGATCGGTTCTTCTCCATACGTGTACCTGTCTGGTTTGAGGTTTCCAATGTCTACTGGAATGTCATTGGTATCTCGAGGATTGAACAAAGTCTTCCTCAACGAGTTGTGGTACCTCGTGAGTGTAGTGCCATCCATGCTGATTGACCATGCATCCTCAGTGTACTCTTCAAACATCTTTCGATCCTCATCTTCCTTGGGGGTGCCTATGAGGTTCAGTGGAAATTCCTTGAGCGATACTAGCGTAAGCGTGCGGTACTCTTTGCTGCCATCGAAGATTGTTCCAAACGGTTCCTCAAGTTCCTCAAACATGATGCTGTGATGCAACAGATACCACTGATCATCATCCTCAATAAGCACTGCTCGATATGCGAACTTTCCTGGTGGAAACATCAAGTAAGTATCAACGTGTTCTGAGGTTCCTAGGCTGAAGTGGACTTGGTAAGGGTCTCGCCAGTTGGTCCAACCTACACGCTGTTCTTCAATGAGTTCCTTCAAGTTCTCGCACAAGTACATAGGGATAGGTTTTGCTTCTGCTTCCCAGTTGACTGCTCTCACAAAGGCTTTTGTTGTAAGTGAGTTGTTGTTGTAGTTCACTGCGATCTTGGTTGTTCCTTCTGTTAGGAAAGTGCCTGTTGCTGTTCCATCTCTGAACTCCCAGCCTTTCTTCAACAGTTTACCTACTGCTAAAAGAGGGTGCACAACCGATGAAATCAAGAACACTTCTTCAACCTTCACAATGTTTCCTTGAACATCCCGAAACTCAACCTCAATGATCCTTTGGTCTGAAACCTTGATCCGAGATCCTTGTGCATCTCGCAAAACTACCTTGGTAGTGTTGGGTGCCTTTCTTCCATACTTCTTCATCCACATCGGTGCCAACGAAATGTCGGCTCCTGAATCCAGCACAACCTCGATTTCTCGAGTTCTCGCGTTCCTTGCTGCACGTGCAAACCTGGTGATGGTCCTTGAGGGTGCTGTTCTCTCCACTCTGTTCCTTCTAGGAGGATGGTGACATCCGTTCTCACATTCCTGCATGTTTGGGTGCCACGGTGTTTCATGACATCCATTGGGACACTCAAAGTAGTATCCACGATCCTGAGTTCCTATAGGGGTTCCTGCTAGATGCCATTGCAACCATGCATCATCACTCACCTCATCACAGTCCTGAAACTCATCATCTTCATCACCAATCCAAAACTCTTCTGTCTCACTCCTCTCTTCCTGAACTTCTTCACCAACAACCCGCAAAACTCTTCCGAAGTACTCAATCTCTATCTCTTCAGAGTTCTCACTCAGTGCGAATTCCTCCGGAAAGCTTGTGGGCTCGTCTCCCATGTGGTACATGGAGACCATCCTAATCACTGGTCTTTGGGTTCCTTGGCTTGCTTGGCTTGTTGAGGTCTTGTTGGCTGACGAAGGGGCCTGAGTAGAAGTACCTGTAGTGCTCGCTTGCTCGCTCTGGTTTTCAAGGTCAACGTTCCTGGCCTGATAGCCCATGTCACGCATTTTCTGTCTACACTGTGCTTCGAAATGTCCATACTTGTGACAGTAGTGACAAACTCCTGTAGCTGCTTGGGCTTTGCCTTTACCTTTTCCTTTGTGTCTGAAGAAACCTCTTCCTCGACCTTTGCCTTTTCCTTTGTAACCTCTGAAACCTCTACCTCGGCCTTTCCAGTTGCCTCGACCTCTGCCTTTGCCAAAACCTCCGAAACCTTTACCTTTACCTTTGCCTTTGCTGTCAAAGCCGAAACCTTTTCCGAAGTCCTTTCCACCTTTCTTGCCTTTTCCTTTACCTTTGCCTTTATGGTGAACATAACCTTTGCCATAGCCTTTCTTTCCTTTGTACCATGCTTGGTTGATATCCATTGCTGCAAGACCACCATGGTCATCACCTTTGTCGATCAAGTCTGTTGTGGTTCGGTGAGGTGTTCCTTGCTGGGCTGCTAAAGAGTTAGTCCAACGCTCGGTTGACTCATAGTTCACAAGGTACTGACGAAGAGTATTGTACTGTGTCTTCTCATCCATGTTGAGCAACAAGTGCCTTTTCACGTCAGGTTTCATACCTTGAATAAGAGTAGATACTTTCAAATTCTCCTGTACCTTTTCTCCAGTAGCCTTCTCGTACTTCTCGATGTGTTCCTCATATTCGAGGATATTCTCAGCAATTCCTTTGTTGTGAGCGAATTTGTAGTTGAGAATGTTGTGAAACAACTCCAACGATCTCGCACGATTCGTTGGTTGATATTCCTTGAGTAGCATACGGTAAGCTTCCATACCGTTCTCCTCAGCTACATGCTTTACAACTCGGTACGGCCTTCCTTTAGTGTACGAACAGAGAACACTGTACAGGCGTCTGCTGGTTTCCTTTGCTTCTGTAGACATCTCGGCCATCTTCACTTGCTTATCATCTTTTAGGTTCCTTTCTGCGATGTCCATGATCTTCACCATGTTGGAATCCACTGCTCCAAGCCAGATCCGCATCCTGTTCCTGAACTCTGTCCATCCACTCTTCTCTTCTTGCCATGTTCCTGGGGAAAATGCTTCGGGGCTTTTAATCAGCTTGTGCAACTCCACTTCTCCAGGCTTTCTTTGTTCCTTTACTGCTTTCTCCAGAGATGCTCCTATCTCCTCAAGTGTCGTTGCTGCGTTCGTGTGGGCGTCTGCCAACGCTGTTTGCGCTGTCTTCTGCTGTTCCTGAACTGCTGTCAGGGTTTCCTGGAATGCTTGTGTAAGTCCTGCTTCTCTCTGACTTCCTGAAGCTGCTGAGTTCCTGATCTCCTCTGCTAGTGTTTGTATTCCTTGTAAGGTCTGTGCATTGATCTCGGCAAGTGCCTTCAATGCATCCTCCATTCCTTTTGCTGTTTCAAGGTTGCTGTACACTAGTGCTGCTAAAAGTAGCGACTTGCACTGTTTCCTGCACACTGCTTGTGCTCTCCTTTCTCCTCTTGTCTTCCTTTGGTGCTTTGAGCGGTTGCTTGCTCTTGCGAAAAACACACTAGAATAGTACGACAGGGTGATCCAAGTAATCAGTCCCATTGGGGTTCCTAAGAACACTGCTATGCGAATTCCTTGAAATACAACTCTGTTGGAAATGACTTCCTGAACTATCACATGCACGACGTCGTGAAACTTCTTTCCTACGGTTGCTAGCTTTTCTACGAAACTGTGAACATGTTCCTGTACAACTTTCCTCAGTACTTCTCGCTGTTGTTTTACTAGGTACCTAGGGGCGTAGCCTGACTCAAGGCTCTCACTCTCCTGGTTCTCGGTGTTCTGGTTGCCGTTCCTGTTCTCTTCCGTGTAGTACTCGCCGGTCACGCTAACGACGCTGTAGAGCTCGTTCATCACTTGGTTCATGCACAACAAAGCGTACGGTACCATGACTTTTCCTATCTCCACATAGTCCTTAATCGTGTACGCGTTCGTGTTCCTGATCGTGTTCACGTTGGTGCCGTCGGGGTTCACGCTGCACTCGTTGTAGCCTTGCTGGTAGTACTCGCCGTACACGTCGTAGTTCCTGTAGCGGTTCCGGTGCGTATTGGGCTTCCTTCTGCTCGACCACACTACCATGAGCTCGCTCTCGTCGCTCTCCACGTAAGTGAGTTCCTTTCTCCCACGGCTCACATCCTTGGAGGGTAAGGCGTCTCCAAGGGCAAGTTCTTCCTTGGTCTCCACGTTGTTGCCAAGGGCCTGCCACGGTCTCACCGCCATACTTCCTGCTCCTGGGACCAAGATCATCCCGCACAAAGTTGCGAGGCTTCCCAGTGCGAAACCAACCAGCAGCACCATACATGCTGCCAAACCGTAGCACTTCATGTTCCTTTTCTCTCTCTCTTCCACCAACACTCGGTCGGGGTAGCAATCGCTGCAAGCGTCAAAGTCTCGCGCGTTTCCTGCTGTCACGTTGTGGTTGCGAAGGTGTCCACAACCTCTGCGGTGGTACTTTGTTCCTGAACGGACTGCGATCCTGAGCGTGGGCATGTTGAGCACTGTCTCCGTCTTCTTGGTGATCTGCTCATTTGCGCGCATCTGCTTCCATCCGGCAACGAGGCAAACTGCCATGGCGCCGAGCATCATGGTTCCTATGGCTACGAGTAGCATCATCGCTGCCAAGGAGGTTCCTGGAGGCAGCTCCGCTACCATGTTAAAGAACGGGCTTCACTAAGGGTTCCTACCCACAAAGACTGTCGGACACTTTTGTTCCTGGGCACGGTGTGTCCTGGGGTCTCGAGCCTGCACGTCGCGTGTGCGTGACGGCTGTTCCTGTACATTAACTATACTGCACTAGCTGTGTTACTGTTCCTGGCAGAATGTTTAACATTGTTCAGCTACTGGCCTTTGCCAGCAGCTCCGCTACCATGAAAGTTTAAACCCTTAAGTCAGTATTCCTTTATAATCACGGCACGAGTCGGGAATCTTTTCTCACTTCCCAGCTCCGCTGTCGGCTGTGCTTGAGCCTACGTTTGACCTACGGAGATACGCAGTGAAACGCTCTAACTTGGGCATGAGGGAAAATTGAACATTCTGTTAGAAAGGGACGACGCGTGGACCAGCATCAAGATCGATGGCTGCACTCGCGGTCAACGGCTTCTCATTCCACATCCTACGGGTATTCAGACGGTTGGGTACTGCAAGGGTGAGTGGGAGTTCTTTGCCGCAAACGTCAAGCTTCAGCCGAAGCCATCTGACAAATGCAGTTCGAACCACGTGCGTTGTAGTACAGACAGCATGTTCAAGGCACCGTGCATCCTTGATGACGGTGTTGTACTCGAAAGCGCTGGATGGGTCCCTGTAGGTGTGCACAAGTCCTCCGTCGTAGTCGTAGAACTGGATGTCAAATCCGACTTTGTCGTTCACTTTGAACTCGACGACGTGTGGCACGATTGCTTCGCCATGTCCTTGCAACTCACGTCTTTTGTGAGCCATATGTTCCCATACATCCTCTACAACGGCGGTCCATCGGGCGTTGTCCATACGATGAGAATAGGGTCGGGCGTTGAAACGAAGAGGTAATGTGAAGCCCTGGCACCCCCCCATGGATGGGGCGCGCCAGCGCGACAGACAACCGCCAACCGCCATTGGGCAGGCAGGTTGCGAACGAAGTGCAGGCCAAAAGGTGGAGTACAATGGAACAAAGGCCTCCGACACAGCGGCCGACCGAAGGTTCCCGCGTACAGGATGAAACTGAAACATGGCACGTTCCACATAACGGTCAAAACGTCAAACTTGGCCGGGGTATCAGCGCACGATTCCACGATCCTCCACCTGGCGCCGCTGCCCTTCACGAAGAATCCAGGTCGACCGAAGGTAACGACCCGGCGGCAACGCTGATTGCGGCCCTGCAACTCCTGCAACCCTTCTTTGCTGGAAAGACCCGCACGATAAAACACCTAAGGCAAAATCGGCGTTGCCGTATAAGGAAAGCAAGGCACCTCGCCTGTGAACGAGTAATGTTGATGGCCCTTCTCATCCGCACTCTGAGCGTGGGTAGGACGCATCAGATCCATGATCTCTTGGAAACCAGTGAGGAGCGGCGGAAAGATGTTGATCAGCCTACACGCGTGTGTCCAAGAAACGGAGTCCTTGATCGACTTGGTATGGATATCCGCAGCCATCTTGGCGGTGACAAGGGAAACATAACCCTCCTGAAGATGGAGTGCATCCAGCCAACGCTGAGGCCATGGGTACGTTCCAAATGACGCATCGTCGGGCTCTTGCCCGTACGAATCACCCCGATCACGGTTTGATTGTCGTCGTAGAAAACGAAGCTGGGGTCTTGACTCTCCCGCAACTATTGCCATAGCGTAATGGCGGGAAGACGCGGACGAGTCATAGCAAAGTCCGCCGCGACAACCTCGGCCTCAGGTGTGAAGTGACTCAGGCACCCCTGCCTTTTGCATAACCCCGCCAAAGGGAACCTTGTGTGTGGCCCTTGAACGTGCATGTGAGCACCAGAGGTTGACCTCTAGATTTCGCCGCAGCCCGCCTAATGCACATCCGCAAACGGCCCGATTGATGAGGTCTCCAAGGAGTCCCCCATCCATCCAATCATCATGTGATGTTTAGACTGATGCACATAAGCCATGAGGCGACGCAAAAGTGTGGGCAAAGGCTCCGGTACCTCCGGGCGCAACGGAGTACTCGTTTTGTTTCATCAAGCCAGACGGTCTTCCCTGTCGGTCAGTTTTACTGACGACAGAAAGAGACATGAGTGAATATCCTCCAAGCGTTGATGAGACGCCCAACTTCGTGAACAACCCTGTCGACGGGACCACAGCGATTGAGCACTGTGTCAGGAGATTGGTTGCATATCTCGCAAGGCTGCAATCCGTCACCACGAGCAGTTCCAAGGGCTTGACCTTGAGGGTGTACGTGAAGCTGGACACCAAGGAGTGGCTACGCATGTATTCGAGGCTGTATCACGCACGTGAACTGACTTCTTGCTTGCAGTTGCCTGACCCTGTTATGTTGACAGCTGCTGCGCTGGTCAAGGACAACGACGATCTCTCAGGTGACACCAGCGAAAAGGCACGCAACAAGGCCATGAAGGCCATCCGCAACATACGTATGAACTGGGCCTTGGCGGGCGACCGGAGGCAACAGCCAGGTCACAGGTTACCGTGCTCATGATGGACTACAACCTCATAGCATGGAATCGTGCTGCATGACCATCAACGAAAGCTTGCGCAACAAGGGATGGAACGACCTTCAAAAGTTCAGTCCCAACTTTGATGATAACTACAGCTGTCAATATACTCAAGAGATGACGGAAGATGCGATCAGAGCGACGGGGAGATGACCAAGTCGCAGAAGGCTCTTTCTTGGTCCACTTGGTGATCTTGCGAGCTAACTTGTCGATGCTGTGCAAGAGTCTGCAAGAGATCGAAACGGCACACGCGCGTCATGGAGTAACTTCATGAGTATACTCGCAGGCTGCGGCGCCAAACTACTTCGAGTAGCCTCGCTTGACTTCCTCTTCCTCTGGCGCCTTGGGAATAGGTGGAGGCGGGATAAGCCGACCACCCGCGTCAACAGGCGTGGCGTGTCCACACCACGTGCATTGATGACTTTTACCTGATTGCGCCGGAGCCCTAGCCGGGCGACGCTCAGTCTCCTCGGCTGCGCTGGGCGACGGTACCGTCCTGAAATTGGTTGAGTCGAACCCTGTGACATCACAGCACTTCTTGACCGTCATCTCAAGGCACGTCTCCATGTCGTAGGTAACAGTTTGCACTTTGGTCTTGTCATGTAATGTTGCCTCGCCTTTGCAGATACGACAACCAAGATACAAGCCTAGTGGCGCTTCTTCTTCTTCTTCCCGAAGTTCTTGGCGCAACATCTTCCATGCTTTGGGCAAGTTGGCCGTCGACACTGAAATCTTCAGAGCATCCACGTAGATCACGAGAAGGAGCTTCAGATCTGGATGGAAATATAATGACGGCCATTCTTCACCAAGAGGTTTGAATTCGACCTTTTGCACCGCAGTGTGGCAATGTTGCTGCCACATGGCGCCAGCGTCAGGATGTTCATGAAGTGCCCTTACACCAGTATTATCCTTTAATCCACACGGCACGGCGCAGGACTCTTTTCCCAGTCTACGCTCCACTGTAAGCCGTACTTGGACCTGCGGTGAAACAGTGTTAGCATGTCCACAACTGCGGTACATGGGAAAATGAAATATCTGTTACGCCCTCATCGAGTGTGTAGCTATTGTCACATAGCTCGATCTTGTGAAACATTTTCCATCCACTTCACGGTTCTCGCATGCTCTCGTGAGCTCTTCAACCCTTTTCTCACGCTTCTTGAGCCTTTTAAACCGTCTTGATCTTCCTTTCTTCTTCACTTCATTGAGCTTGTCGTGGATGTAGCTGACTTTAAGTCCTGTAAAGGAAAACTGTAAAACTGACCATTGTGTTTACAACAGTCAAACTTGGCAACTAACAAACGTGCGCTCTCTCTCTCTTTTTCCATCTCGCGGTACACGAGGTTGTTCGGCATTGGCTTTGCAAAAGAACTTTGGCTTTGAAAGCTTTGTAGGCTTTGCACAGAAGGCTTTTCACAGGCCTCTTTGAAACACGTTCGTTGTGCAATGTCGTGGGTCTTTCAGCCTTTGTTGTTGCTGGCTTTGACCTTTGGCGATTTAACGCCATTCCCAGTGAATTTCCGCTCCTTTTGGAATTCACTCACGCTTTTCCTTTTTCGCATGCAAGGATAAGCATACTGCGCCTTCTTGCACGACTTGTGAAACTTTGCCATCGCTCCCGTTGTTTATACACCTGGGGTCGGTGTTCCAATCTTCCTTTACCACATATCCTCACTTGGAGGCTTGCTCTTTTTCTTCTTTCTCTCCTCTGTCGTGGAGGATTTCCTTTTCTTATCCTTCTTTGGCTTGGGTGCATCCTTTGCACTCCCTTTTGCTTTCTCGGCCTTTCGCCTCTTCTTCTCATCTTCATCTTCTTTCTTCTTACCTTTTTCATCCTTCTTCGCATCTTTTTCGTCCTTCTTTTCTGCCTTCTTCTTTGGACGCATCTCTGCTCTGCCCCAGTCTTCTTTGGGTGCTACTCTTGACTCCAGCAACTTTTCTCTGGTTTCCATGTGGTCTTTCATGGCTTCGCAGACTCCTGGACGGCTCCAGCGTATGTCAGGGGAGTGGGAACTCCACCCTGGATGCTCCACATTGCTTCCCTTCTTGATCTCCTTCTCCATGAAATAACACCGCATACAGAGTATTGATCTGCGGTGGATTGGCTCGCTGGGATATGATGCTCCCAATGATGCCACCTTGCTCCACATCTGGCTGCAATGCTCAGCGCGGTGTCCTTTGCCTTTACACCAATAACATTGAAGTGGTCCACCATGCTTTTCCTTCATCAGCCACTTCTCTGGAACTTTGTCTAAGTTCCGCTCTTTTCTTTCTTGGCTCTCCTTCTAGCTCGGTGGGCCTTCTGCTGCCCATCTCCTTTTCCTTTTCTCCTTCATCACTTTTCTTCTTTGCTTCAGCTCTTGCTTCTATTAAATTAGCTTCTCCTTCAAAGCTTTCTGCTTCTCCAGCGTGTTAGCTTCTTTCAGCTCTTTCATCTCGATACTGTCCGGCATCTTCTTCGGTGTTGCTTTCACCTTTTTGGCATCAATGACCTCTATGTCGTTATCTTTATCCTTAGCCTTCCGCTTCTCTGGAGTTCCACCTGCACTTGCTGGCGTTCCAGGTACGGATGATGCTTCACTAGCTTCTCTTCGTTTCTTCTGTGCTCTTTGCATAAGAAGCTTCAGTACATTCGGCTGCTTCTCTTTGTCAGCGTCTTGCACTTAAAACACTACCTTCAGTGAGCTGAAGTGCTTTGACAGATCCTTGAGGATCACTTCAGCATTCTTCACGATAACAGAATAATCCTTCACTGCTTGTCGAGTTTCATCGACCTGAATAAGAGCTTTCTTGGCATCTTCAGCTCCTTCTCCTTGTCTGCTACCTCCATCTTCTTCTCTTTCAGTTTTTCCTCCATTCTCTTCATCCCCTTTTCATAGCGCTCGTACTCGATCTGTGCTTGCTTGAGTTCGCGTTCTGCCTTAACCTCATCTTCGCTATCGGTGATATAGTCTCTATTCTTTTGTCTGAACTCGTCAATCGGAGTTGGGTCGAGGTACTTCTGGTCCTGTCTTACGTGCCAATTGACTCCGTGTGTGAGTTTGCCCATGAGCGGGAAGCTCTCGGAGAGTTCGCGGTAGATGAGTTCGGTTTGGGGGTATTGTATAAGTCGTAGGAGATGAAGTAGTACTGGAATCTGTGTCACTTGTTCGGGAAGTGTGTGGAACCATGCATGTCTTCGACCAGGTCCTGGATGTCGTTGATCACCTGCCTTCTGAAACTCGACCAGAGGGTGGAAGTGGCGCCGATGTCGAATACACCATCGGAGTGTCGGGTCAAGCACCGATAGATGTGTGTCTCGTGAAAGTGCCCACTCAAGACGCTCCGTCCATGAGTATTGTGGATGTAATCCTGATGGGATCCGCGAGGTGGCGGGCCGAAAGGCACTCGGTGTCGTAGCCAGAAGTTCGTCACACGCAGTGACGAAGTGCTCGGTGCCGTGGGTATCGCCGCTTGCACTGTACTCAAGAGTAGGTGCCGCACGTTGCCGAGCGCTACAGCACGTTTGGTCTCTTCCCCCGAGGCCAGGGTCGATGTGTATTGATGCGGGAGTCCTTGTAATTGTTCTCGAAGCTCGCATGGTGCCGTCGTAAGCGTCCCATCGGGCATTGGTAAGGCAATGGGAGCTTCTTGTTGTTCTGCAAACACTGTGGCAAGGAGAAAACGGATGTTTCCAATGGTCGTTGTAGGTCTGCCGCTAAGGGGTTATGTAGTCGCACCCATTCGCCGTCTTGTCGCCAATCGAGTGGCCATGGGGTATTCTTTGGAAGTTTCTCTCCCACCTGCGTCCATGATATCGAAGTCCACCAAAGCCGTCTCCGATGCGCCAATCCAGGGTCGGCGGCGTCCACAGGGGTCCATTGCCAGCGGAGTGGTGAGCTCGAGGAGATCTAG
Source organism: Symbiodinium sp. CCMP2592 (assembly GCA_905221615.1). Taxonomy (NCBI): domain Eukaryota; class Dinophyceae; order Suessiales; family Symbiodiniaceae; genus Symbiodinium; species Symbiodinium sp. CCMP2592. Next base: position 255,007 of record CAJNDT010006122.1, read on the forward strand.
CAGGTGGCAAGGCACTCGGCTTTGCTTGGCTCTCGCCCCCTAAAACGTTAAACTCTAAACACAACGAGAAATCAGCAAAGGAGGAGTTGGAAGAGGAAATTCAACAGCGAGTTGAAGCGGCCGAGGCAGAGGCCGACGTGGAGATGGAGGACACAGCCGAGTCCGAGGCAGACGTGGAGATGGAGGACACAGCTGCTCCAAAAACAGACATCATCATGCACATTGAACGTCTTGAAGCATTGGTGACAAAAGGTATGGACAATGTGATGCAACGACTGGACGGCACGGAAAAATCGGTGCTGCAGACAAACGAGCGCTTGAAGGAGATCACGGACGAAGTAGCGTTCCTTCGAAGGAATCTGGGTGCAAAGAAACCGCAGAAGGGCAATCATCTCCAGGAATTGGAGAGGCTTCGGTACGAACGTCACTCTGCAGGGCATTCATGCTTGGCGGCATGACCAGGAGCAGTGGGGAAATCGCTTGCTGGCAAAGATCCAGCAGCTCCAGGAACAGGACGACGCCAAGCAACAGAAGCAACACAGCCCATCAGACGACATCCCGGAAATCCCGAGGGTCCCATGGAAACAACCGAAGCCTACGGAGGAGCCTTCATGCGCAAAGGAAGACTCAGAGGAAGACGAACTCATTGTGGATGCCGCCGCATGGTGGGCACGTACTTTGACTACGGCAACAGACACATCCTTTCTAGATTTGTGGTTAGAGAAGTTTGGAACGAAGGAAAGAAAAACCTTCTCAAGCAGAGGGTGTGTAAGAGAGTCGAACGTCGCCATCCGCGGCATTCATTGCTTCGTCGGACCGAGTGGAGCACGTTATGGAGACGTGGGCAACTACTGGAATGCCAGAGTGCTGTTGAACGTATTCATTCCTGAAGGCATCCTCAGAAATACAACAGTTAAACGAACAAAGCAAGTCGGAGATCCGGAGGGCAGCCTTGGCCGCAGCCTTCTACGTTTTGGACGAGAACAAGAATGGCCTCAAAGAACGCACAACGAAGGAAGAGCAAAACAAACTACTACAGCAACTCCGAGACCAAGTCGAGCAATGGGCAGTGAAGTTGCGTGGTGCTCGCCGATGAGAATAGCGTGCAAAAAGTCGTCCGGTTTCGAGTGTGCTCGCAGTGACACTGGGCTCTCAAGACACACTGATATCCGTATTATAACATAAAAATGAACCTTGCAGGTGGAGATGATTCTTTGACTCTACGGATTCCTTCAACTTGCCAGGGAGGCTGGAGGCCCGGCGCACGCCCTTAAGAAGTGCTGGGTGGTGATGTCTTTGCCAGGAAAGTGGCCAACGTGTTCCTCGAGACCGACAAGCACGAAACCAGGAGGTGACACGTTTTAAACTCGGTGCTTCAGACATGACAGCTTCAGGAACAGTGCGGCATGAGCAGTCACTACCACCATGACCACCACGACTACGACAGTGAGGCCGGGTGCCGGGAAGATTTTCAGGAAGAATGCTGCACGATCAGTCAGTCAGAGCGCACCCGTGTGAGGGCACGTAACCTCTCAAGCTTCCAAAAAAAGTAAGCCGCCCTTTGCCCGAGAATCATGACGGTCATGGAGTTGCTGATGGCTCTTGCACTGATGTGCCCGCCTACATGCACCTCACCATGAACAAACCGAAACCCAGTGCCATTAAGGAGGACAGCTCCGGCAGCGAAGACGAGAAGAGGCGCAGGAGGAGTACCAGGACACAGCGAGAAGATGGAAAGGCAGGGGTCAGGCGCAGGGAGGAGGACAACAGCAGCAGCGAAGAGGAGCAGGAGCGCAAGCAGGATGAGAACAAAGCCGCAACCGACGCCGCAGCACAACCAGAAGATCCAGCAGCTCCAGCAGCACATCCAACCGAGAACATGACAGACGAGGAAAAAAAGGAGTTTGCCAGGAAGACGCTGGAAGCGGCAGCAGCAAAACAGGAGAGCCGAAACACAGCAGACGAATTGCAAGAGTGCGAAGAGAATGCGGTGCGACGCGTTCTTCAGGCCGCTGGCAAACTGGATGGAGTTGTGGAGAGCGTGGAGGAGTCCAAGGCGGAAGTCCTCGAGTCACGGCAGAATCTGCACAACATCCTCTCGGAAGTAGCCGACCTGCAGCAGAAGCAAGCGGAGGTACGCCAGAAGCATGTTGTGGCTCCAGACGAGGTCCGCAAAATCAACAAAGCGATCAAAGAACTTAACCACACAATGTTTTCAATGGATAAGAAGGCAACGGATGTTCAGGATTATCTAGACGAGATCAGAAGTGAAGAAGAGGAGGAGGAGGAGGAGGACCGGAAGCATAAGGAAGCAATCCTGCACGAACAAGCGCATCACGACGAAGCTCTCTGGCCTGATCCGAACATTCATTGGTTCTCGAAGGCCGACTATGTGTGGCAGTTCAACAAAGCAACGCAACAGTACTTTGCGAAAGGAAGAGACATAGGGAATGGCAAGAACGACGGCAAGGGAGGCTTCGGCAAAGGATGCGGCAAAAATGAAACACCAGTAAAGGGAAGAGCTCTCTTCGATAGCGTGATTGATGTCTGGAAGAAGTCAGGAGGCAAAGTGTGGTGCAGCACGAAAGAGGAAGTGGCTGAGGAACGCAAGAAGCTTTGGCGCAGCAGAAGATGCAGGAAAAGCAGAGGACGGGCTCTTCAGGCTCGGCCGCGATGGAATATGACGGCGATTGGCAACAGCATGGTAAAGGCGTCCTAGGAACGAAAGAGTGGGGGGGCAAAGGCTGGGGGCCAGCCGGCTATGTCGACTGGGGCACCACCTACGGTGATGGCAGCAGCTACCAGGAAGATGATCATTGAATTGGAAGACCCTGTTGCCCTCCATGTACACTAGGAGGTTTTTGTGAGCACTGATGTAGTTACTGACCTAGACAGTAGCAGTGCTAGGAAAGTGATTTTCCAAGCTCACACGTAGTTTCCCAAGAGGAACAAGCCAGGTCTTGGGGACACGTTCTAGCTGTCAGCGAAGTGGCAACAAACAATCAGATAGCTAGCAGGTAGGAAAGAATCCCTGGCCCGGGCCTCTCTACGTACAGATGCACAGGAAGCCTAATGGCCTAATCCCTGCACAGAGAGTTTTGGAGATCATCAGTCAGCGGACAGAACGCTGTGGCAAAAACGTCCGGCGAAGATGCTTTCTGTCGTATCGAACCCCATAAAAACAGGACCATTGCTTTCTGCTGCTCGCACAGGTGTGGCCTTGATGCGAGATTGGGTGCACTCCTGAGCGACATCTACGTTTTCAATTTTGCTTGTGTTTCAACCTCCTCGGTGTTGCCCGCCAGGCTGGGAAATGGAGACGTGGAGTGGACCGGTGGACCAGTGCCTCGGTGAGGCTGTTGTGGATGGTTTGGGAAGAACAACACGTAGTTCATAGATTTTTGAAGGAGACCGCACGGGTTCAGCGACTTCAGTGCCTGTTCGCTACAGCATGCAAGGATGCAAGTAAATGGCATGGCACTCAGCTGTTACATTTCGCTTGCGCCAGAAGTTTGTCGGAAGCATGCTTGGCAGTCCAGGCTCAAAGAAAGCTATGTCATTAAGGTTCAGAAGGAAACAGAGATTGGCAGCAGTCCCCTCCCAACGCCACACACAATTTCGGAGACATCACGGTGCAGCCCATGACGATACTGCGGCGCATCTCCAGCAGCAGCAGCAGCAGCAGCAGCAGCACGTTGCAGGAGAACTGTCGAGACATTGCAACAGGGGTAGGAAAGTAATATCATAAATTTGAATGTGGAGGAATCGGACCTGGAGTGCAACGGCAAGTTGAATGAACATCAACTCAGCTACTTGGACTTCGCCGCTGATTTTCTTCGACTATGTCCAGGCCTGAAACCTGAATTCCATTGCGCAGTGCAGCCTTAATCTCGGCAGGAATGGCCCGCTTCAAGAAAGACCTGCAGGAACGAACTCTTACGTATGTGTCGGATTGCCACTTGACACATCGGCCCTGAGTCGTATATGTGCCCTTCTTGACCTCAGGCAGTGGCACAGAAACACCTCTGATGGTGCCACGTATGCTGTTGGGCAAGAAGCAGGTCGCTCATTTGTACCTCATCTTAACATTGACTTGCAAGTACTTTGTGTCGACTGCAACGGACCAAAAGGTTTTCTGGGTTGCTGCTAAGGTCAGGCAGTGAAAGAAAAAGAAGCGCGCGCACATTTCTGCAATTGAACTTCAACTTGAAAGGAGTGCCGCTGTGACTCAGTTTCCGGAGAGGCTGCTTGGCAAGTCTGTGCTGTCCAGTCCACTCAGGCTGGCAGAAGATATGTTGAACGCGGATGTTAGTTGTTGCGACACAAGGCCGGACCTGCAGGAAGTCTGTGGAACAGTTACAGCCAAACGCAAACAGTGTGCAGGTATCCCTCACTCCTTTTTCGATGCTCCATAACTTCTCCAAGATGCTGAAAGATAAGAATGCGAAGCAGCCATGGCAAACTCTGAGGAACATCAAGGAAATGGACCCCCCAGCAACTTGTCAACATGACCCACTTGCGTTGATGTTGACATCGTAGGCAGGCAAGCAACTGAGATGGCTGTCCTGGAGAATGTGATGGGATTCTTGCGATGTGTGGAGACCTTCCGGCGAACTGTGAAATCACAGCTACCTACGACGCTTGGCTACAGCAATCTACTACGTCGACGGGTTAGTTTGAACATGGCCTGACCGAGGCATGAAATGGCAGTATTGCCCATAGATCCGTGCTCGAGCTGCAGATAAGATTCGCGGACTGAGTGTCAAACAACACCAGAGCAAGGCTGCAGCATGGAAGCCCGATCAGTCGCAAACGACTGTATGTTCTGTTGGCCAGACGGCATTGCTTGCATTCCGACGCCAAGCAGAACTTTCAGTCCTACGCAGAGGAAGTTCTCACGGCTATGCGTTGCAAACCAAAGCACTCCTGGAGACTTGGCATTGCAAGGGATGCAGTCTGAGTGCCATTAGGTGCAGTGAATGCAATGTTTTCCAAGGACAGACCTCTTGTTGCATGAATCTCACCCGGCGGTGTGCCAGGAGAGGTTGAGACGAAGTCACGGAAGAAAAAGATGCAGGATCGCAATAACGTGCCAGCCATGCCCATGTGTTCCGGTATGTAGTTCCTTGAGACAGGCAAGCACAGAAGCACTTGAAGCGGACTCAACATCACATCATCTGGGCTAGAGAGAACAACGCTTGGTCCTCGGTTCGGGGATTAGGGTTCCCATTCTTACGTTCGGACACCTTGACTTAAGGTATCCAGGAAGCGAGCGCATGGCTGCTTCCAAGCTGCTTGCCCGAAAGCAGCATCCCAAGTTTCAACAAGAAGGGAACAGGACCTGTTGGACTTGGTTTGGGCCAGGAACGGAGGCCAGTGAGTAACAAGCAAGAAGACAAGCTGACTGCTGCCTGAGTTGTCAGGCTCAATGGAAATGGTTAACACGTCGCAGTGTCTGCGATGAACGCGCGTCATGGAGAGAGGCAGTTGCCATTGCCTTGCCCAGAGAACCCACGCAGGCCGCTACAGCGCCTGACACCTGGCGGACGACTCCTGGTGCTGGGACAACATCAAAGATATTTGCTAGGCCTGCAGTCCGTATGTTGGAGCTCCAGAGGCAACATGATGCATTTTCATCAATCGGGTTTTGTTTTGACAGGCAGAGAGGTGATGCTGCTGATGGGCGCTCTCATCAACAAGCTCAGTCTGGAGAACAGAGCGTGTCCCAGGGCAGCATTGCAGTCTGCTTCCTTTGTGGCCACATCCATGCATGGGAACAGCGCTTCAATCTTGCAGGAGCTCCATGATTTGGGAGGCAACATGATGCACTTTCGAAGCATCGGGGCTGCCTTTTGCATTTTGTGCAGCGCGGTAGATGTCACGCATGTGTTAGGAGAGTCGCGCACGTAAAAGAAACGCGTTTCAGTTGCGGAATCGCCTGCAATGCAATCGGTTGTTCGGCACTTTTGCAGCAAGCTTGTGGAAGCTCATTGTTCTGGTTGCGCGGCTCAGCGTCAGTATGAACCCGGAAGTCAAGTAGACCTATAAAAGGATGAGGCCAACGTCAGACTAGTCATCAAAATTTACATGAATCGCAGGGAAGGAACCGAACCTTCTCATGGCTTGATAATTAAGTAAGGAACACAGCTATGCCGCCACAGTTCGATCTGGAAAGCTTCATGAATGCAGCTCCCAGCTCGAGCACTGAAAGTCTCCCACAACGTATTCAACAGAGTCTGAGACGAGGAAGAAGAAACGGAGAACTGGTGGGGTGCAGCGCTACGAATTGACAGAATCAGAGTCTGCGTCCCAGCAGGGGTTTGGGGTTCATTTTCAGGGTTCTGAACCCGACGAAGACGACTCCTACGAATCCGACGAATCCGAGGAAAGCTCCTCCTCAGGTCCTCAGGTACCGTGTGGACACACGCCGACCTAAGCATGGACCGGCTGGAGTGTTTGTACGGGAAAAGGATGTCTACAGCAAGAACGGCAGACGAAGCGCATTGAGAAGGCTTGCAAGAGTCCTTGCAGCTGTGAACGTGGCTGCCACGTACCGAGAAGCCGCTGCAAATTTGCTTGTCATGGGATGGACCTACGGAAAATTACTTCGTCGAAACGGCCAGCCCTGAAGCAGGCTTCTCTGAGAGTTTTCTTTATGCACATGTACCACAGTGCAGCAGAGGCCATGACCACAAAGCGTCTTGGCTTCTTTGTGATAGCAACATGGTGCAGGGTTGTGATTTGCACTTTTCGAGTCGGAGGGTGCATCGCAAGTCACTACAGCGGAGGTCTTGTCTACCAGCACGCCCGAGTTGCAGAAACGTATGTTGATATGGATCCTATACGCAATTACCAGTCCGAGAGCTGCCACATAGCAGCGCAAGCACCCTGTTCACGCAGTACCAGGCATTCTGTGCAAGGGGATCTGATGATGTGAACGTAGCGGGCCGATCTTTGTTTTACTCGGAGTTTGTGCGCTGGTCACCGTGCCTTCGTTTCCGCAAGAAGTCAACGCACTCTTTACGTTTTAACTGCTCGAAACTGCGGGCAGCCATCGCAGACATCAAGAAGGACTTCACCCTCCATGTAAGTCTACGCAACCAGCTTCTCGACCACCATATCACACAATGGAGGGACCGTGAGGTCTACTGGCAAGCACGTGAACGTAGCAAGACACAAAGACACTTGCTTTGCGTCATACTGGACAGCTACGACAAGGCGAAAGCCATGCTCCCGGAATTTCCAGATCAACGAACTCCAAAATTACCGGCATTTGAGAAGAATCCACGTGTCTTGCCTTGATTAGCAGGGAGGGATGAGTTGCAACGCACGTGTCCGCAGTGCAACGGTGACATATTTCAGTAGTCGACTTGGCAGCATTCCTGTGAGGCCTCTTCGTGACCATCACCCTCGTGCTCATCCACGGGTTGGTGCATTCTTCTACACATGTGATGAAGGAATGGGCCTTGGGGCGTATTGGACGTTGGAGATTGCAGCTCAACCACATTACGGTTTTAGGCGCTTGTTTATGTTGCGGCCCGGCCGCTGGTGTGCCTGTGCTGCTTCTGAGCTCATGCACGGGATGGACGCGGCATTCTCCTGGTACAGAAGAAAGACTCTCTCTTTCCCGCAGGAGTGACCTGGCATGAGTCACGCACCGTGTCTATCAATGTCCCGTGTCTCAGTGTGTTTATTATCATCACTCCGACACAAATCTCGGTGAACCAAGGTTCTACTTACAAGCAGACAACACAACGAAAGAAGTTCGCCATCAAAGCACTTCAAAACGTCTCTGCACTTTGGCGCAAACGAGATATTACCAGGCAGCGTCACGCAACCATCTTCAAGTAGGCCCCACCCACGAGGATGTGGGATACTCGGCAGCAGGGATTTTGTCGGGAGCAGACGCACGGTAGCTGCTGCACAGCCATGCTGATGAGCTGAATGTTTGTACTGAGACGCCACACTGGCCCTGGTAACAACGGCTTTAAGGCAAGCCACGGACATCCAAACACCTCAAGACATCAGCAGAATCCTCACGGAGAATCTCGGGCCGATGTTTCGAGATAAACGAATGATGATGCAGCGCGAGTATGTCACACAGGCCAGACCATGAGCTCTAAGGCAGCACACGCAGTCGGGTAAGTTTGAGGCCACACATTAGAAGCTGCAGCCTGCCACAGGTTCGCCAGTGGGACGAACTCCTACCAGATGCAGTGCAGTTGTTCCATGCATATCAGGAGCGAGCCGAAGGCAAGTCCGACAAGCGGGTCCCTCATGTCTTCCACTTTCTTTTACGTGAAGGTGGGGGGCATCAAAGTCTAAGGCTGATGTCAATCCAAGCCAGAAGCATCCCTGAATTTGGGCCCTGTTTGCAGCTCTGCCTGATGATGGCCGTGGCACTCAGCTATCAGAACGCTTACCTGTTCGCATGAGGAACTGCGACCAGCAGAGTGACGTATTTGCCATCATGAAAATGTACATGAGTGACAAACAGGCCAGTCAAGCACCGCTACTTTGCTGGCCCACTGCTGTTCGCAGCGTCACGGAAGAGTTTATCAGACAAATAAATACAACGACTGCAACAGCCGGGCCAGAACTGAGCGAAGAGAGAACCAAGCAAGTGTTGGAGCTAGCGGACTCCATGGAAAAGCACTATCCGCACTTGCGGCGTGCAAGTGCGTACTATCGCAGCGTCGCAAGAGGTGTCAGGCAGGAGGCCTACCCCAGATTGGAATTCATAAGAAACGGACCGAGACATCGAGGAGTCTTGGGGTGTTTGGAATCCGGTTGTTTAATGTGGTATTAATGTAGACTTCTATTATACAGACAGTTTGTCAGTCCAACTGAGGAATGACAAACGTACAGCCTGCACCTCCGCACCGGCACGAAGCTTTCCACCTCAGGGTGGCATTCCGGCGGGGTAAGATGTTCTGGCCGAGTCGGAATTCTGCGGGCACACCTGATCGCCGAGCGAAGGGGAACATGGTCAAGACGAACTTCAAGGAAGTAATTCGAGAGACTTCAGTTCAACACGAACTTCAAGGATGCATTGACGTACTTTGTGCTGCGATAAGACAGCGGAGTGTCCCATTCGTGCATTTCGTGTCGTGTGCCCTGACCTGTATCTGCCCCGCACTTAACTTCTCCTGATTGCTCAACATGTGGCTTCAAGGGACTTTGTCCTTCAGCACGGATTGCTCTGCCCCAACGTAAAATAGCAAGAATGGCGGCCGATGACGGAGACGGACCGGAGATGCCGGATGTTTTGCAGAAGATTGAAGCGCAGTTCGAGGTTATGCTGAAGAAAGGAAATATCGGGCAACAAGTTGCAAACCGCATAACAAAAGACAATATGAAAGAGGCTCGGGCAACACCAGTGTCGCACTTCTCCAGTGACTAACATTGTCGTGTGACACCTTCACAGGCCATTGAGAACCTAGTCATGAGCCGGCACGCGACGGCGGAGCAGAGAATTATCACCTCCGTCCCAACAGAGAACACGGAGGGTTGGCTTCCTTTGTCGGCATTCATCTTTGATCACACAATGAACTGTTGCGTGGCTACCACCCCTCCGAGTCCGTGTTTGTGACGTTTCCTCACTGCCAAAGTGCTTGGTCTGCATTGATGTAGCGCAGGCACTTAGAAGTTCAATGCCCTGACAATAAACAGTTAATCCAGAGGTGATCGATCTTTCAGCGAGCATGGAGCCGACTTCGCTGTCGGTGTTACGGACGGACAAACGAAGTTGAAGATCATGCACACAATTGTCTGCATTGTTTACCTCCTGGTGCTTCAGCTGAAATTTCATTTTGGCACCATGTCGTGCTCAACTCTGTAGGCCGGGTGGCAGTTTCTTTCACCGAGGAACTGACGGACGAAGAACTGCACGACACGAATCTGGTCAACACCCTGACTTCTTTTTCTGATGTCAGATGCAGCTTCACGTACCACGCAAATCCCGCTGAGTATCACTACCAGGCTCTTCGCTGCATGGCTGCACATGGACACATGTTGAGCATCGCAAATGAGTTCAAATCAGTGTCAGACTGAGGCCATGGATACCTTACTTCAGAAAACCAAGCACCGAGTCCGCTGGTGTTGGCTGCAGAAAGTCAAGCCGCAATCGAAATTTAACAAAGCTTCAATGGAAGAACAAAGAGGGTCCCCCTCAAAGATGCTCTCAGCGGTGCGGTTGCCAACTACAGCAAGAAAATCACTGTAACTAGACACAAAATCAACACCGCGCGGAAGCAACTCATTCTGAATCTGCTGCTCGGCTATTGTTTTGTGCAACTGCCTGCTCATCTCCGCTCTGTTGGTTCAACACCACCCACCACATCTGAGGCTCAGAGCCTCAGCCGAATTCAGGGAAGTCATCCGAGCTCACTACGACGACTACAAGCATGAAATCTCAGGAAAAGGATGCCATACCCTCGCCGTTGATCGCGAGGGCTTCCTGCGCTGGGACGAACGTCGATCGAGGCGGCGTTGTTACCCACAGCCCAGGGCCTGTAGGCCGTAAGGCATCGGGGGCACGAGTATTTTCCGTGTTGCGACCCGATCGAGTAGTCCCAGGGGATTTGTCGAAGCCAATGCTGGTTGTGGATAATCGACGTACAGTCCTTGGACCGACAAATGAAGTGTTGGTCGATGCTGTCGCTGACCTTGAAGATCCAATCGGTGATCGAGCGTGGCTTCTTTGCTGGCATGTTCCAAAACTTGTTCGCATCCCAGTCCGGATCGATGGACCTGCTCGATGGGGTCGACATCCATCGGGGTGGCGGGTCGCCCGGTCATGTCGGGTAGTCAAACGAGGTAGGAAATTGAAGGAGAGAAGTCACGAGTTCGATGTAATCGCAGCTACAGAAACCACACAGTCTCCAAGGAGAAAGCAGGCCCCGCTACTCATGCAGAGCCTAACATGTTGGTATAACGAACAAGACTCAGACGGAATGTGCCGGCATCGAAGGGCTAGCAAGTGCCTATCTTTCTGATTCAGAGTCGGAGTGATTTCTCGTCAGTTCCGAAAGGTGTCGCAGGGACACTTCGCCGAGGCGGAAGTCCCACGACATCGGAGACAACCGAAGTCCGACACCAAGTGTTGGTGTGGGAAAAGGCACTGATCACTCTACACGAAGTGAGACGAAGCCATCGCCGTGGCGGGAACTCGCTCCAGTGTTGATCATTGGTCATGTGATCGTAGTGCAGCCAAAGGATCGAAATTCAGGCTCGACACCGAAGGACGAAGGCCGGCGGCTCGGCGACCACGACGTTCCTCATGTCCTCGTGTTGGCAGAAAGACATCCGCATCGAGGAAGGCATCATGTTAGAGACACTTGCAATCCAGGATCGCCTGTGCCTGTTCTCGAAGCAGGGAAGTGATGTGCTCGAAGTAAGGAACTTGGCCGGCAAATCTACGGAGCTCAAAGCCAGTTCGGCACCAAAGCTGTAGTCTCCGAAGTCTCTCCTCCAGGCTCGAGTGGTGTAGGTCGACGAGAGAGGCCACCACATTGTGCCAGACCATCGAGTAGGTGAGTGTAGTCCTCGGATCGGTGAAGTTGTTCGGGACGCCCAGAAGAAGTACTCGTTCGTGTAGTACATCTCGTTGCGGGGTATGCACGGGCAAATCGAGGTACAGGTCGAAGTTCGTCAGGTGACTCCCATGTGTGGGGCATCGAAGGATTTGTTCGAGGTAGAGGACGCCGTCATACGTAATTTCCCAGGGAGCGTCGTACGCGAACGACGTGTACGGGTAGTTCCCTGGCGGCAGCATGGCCACGTTGTGTCCCCCGACTGGATTCATCGGCATCAGCTTCGGAGACAGAATCGGGAATCCGTCATACCGTCGCTGTGTCTGGAAACCGAACACTGGCTGTTCGTGGTGTGTCGGGGTACTTCTCACGTCATCCAACGAAGTGCGTCCCTTGTTGACCGTCTGGGAGTCTGTCCAGGTAACCCGGACCCGGTTGAGGGCGAACTGGTACGAAGTGGGCTCCGGTGTAGGTCGAGGTACATTGGCATACGGACTCATCGAAGTCGCTGCCGGATCGTGTCCAGACGCCGAAGGAAGCTGCATCGTCTGTCGTCGGTCGAAGTTGGAACTTGTTGCCGATGGATGTACCGTAAACCTCGGTGTATTTCCGGGGTTGGTCCCATGCCCGACGTCCAACTGGATCGGCGGCTGTCGGGGCCTAGCCTTTACCTGTACCATCGAAGTTCCCGGGCGCGCTGCCGTGTCCGGTCCAGCTGGTCCGGCACCGCCGGGGAACGCCGGGTCATTCCACTCGCTGTCCCAAGCTCCAGAATGAGCCCGAGCGTCGAAGGTCGACGGTGCTGCCAAAGTCGAGGAGGTAGTCGCCGGTGGCATTGCCGGGGGGATCGGAGGTGCCGCATTCCTGTCCGGCTCGTCGTCGGAAACCTCCCAGAAATCATGTACTCGAGGCTGCGTCGGGTTCATCAAACGGTGGGGCTTGTGTCCGAGTTGCCACTGACGAAGTCTGGGTCGGTGTGGTCGTAGTAGCATCGTTGTTCTCCGCATCGACGTCGATCTCGGCGATCGCTGGGGTCGACGGCGGCCCCCGCTCTGCCGGGGGTGGTTCGCGGATTCCCTCGTGTTGGAGGGTCTGCCGGCGACGTTGTCGGAGTTCCAGCAGATCCTGGGGCGGGAGGCAGGTCTGGCCCTGGTACCGAAGCTCGGTGCCGACGTATCCGACTCCGTGCCCGTGTTCGTGTTGAAGAAGGACCGGCGATGAGTCGATGCACTAGTCGAAGCCGTAGGAAATGTCCGATTTCCCCACGTAGCAGGCTGGGAGGAAGTCTCGGAGTTGGGCGGCGTCGTAGGAGTTGTCCCATGCCTCGAAGTCGTAGTATTGCGTGAAGTTGGTACCGAACTTCCACTTCCGGATCTGTGTGTGTCGGAAGCGTGCCATGGAATTGCGAATCCATGCCCTGGATCGCGATCGACTTGTTGTATGACACTGCCGTCGGAGACGAAGTTGTAAGCTGGTTCTGCTCCTCGAAGTTGATTCTGCATCCTCGAAGCTTGTCGCATGGCTGCGTCGAAGGTGAACCCGTGTCTGTTCCAACAGCGATCGCCGTGGCTGCAGCAGCCCTGAAACCACTTATGGCAGATCAAGTCGGGGACTACCCACCGCTCGTTGAGGAAATCGGGGTGCAAGCAGTTGCAATTCGGAGTGTTGCAGTTCTTTGACTCCAGCAAGCGAGGGCAAACTTCACGCTGTATGCTTCGTGTAGGAACCGATGCAGTCGACTGGACACGCTCGGGGTAGATCTGTAGCATTGACTCGGGAACCGGCGCTGCCAAAGAAGAAATCGAACCTTCGCAGGGAAAGGGGAACCAGGAAGTTGCTCGGCATTCCATCATCGGAGTACGTGACATGGCTACGGGGCTGCCTAATCCAAATCGATAACACTCGAAGGAGGGGGTAACAGTCTCCCCTCGAAGCTTCGCTTTCGAGCTGCAGAGGCGGGTTCGGGTCGGGGCAATTCGACACCGAAGTCTTCACGAAAAAGTTCTTCAAGATGTCGACTATGAAGTTCAGTCTCGTGTGACAACAAAGAAGCGTCAAGCTCAGGGGGCAGAGTCGGGCAGACGCTCGTGGTCACTCGAGGGATACACCGATGACACGACTCGATCGAAGGCCACGGTCAAAGGCTCCGCGGTCTCGTCGCGGTCGGAGATGCACAAGTTGAGGAAGGTCTCCAGGTTATCGCGCTTCAAGACCGTCGCCGATCTCGTCACTGGTGAAGCACTTCTCCACTTGCTCGGTGATTCGCTGAATCTGCCGTGCTTGTCGACGTGACCACGCGCTCCTCGACACACTCTCGGGTTTTTATTCTGGTAATCTTTGAGGACCTGCTCTCGGCCAAATTCGACGAGAGCCTCCTTCAGACTGTCGATACCAGACAGAGAAGCCGTAGGTCTCGAAGTACTGGCCGCCGCAAGCGGACTATGGCCCGAGGAGTGCAACGAGGAGGGACCGAAACAAAATTTTCAAGCTTCGAAGTCCGAAGCTTATGCCAAAATGGCGACGGTACATGTACGAATTCGCATGAACCGATCAGGTACATCCACAACTCGATTCGGTGCTAAAGAGAGATCGAAGTGTTGTCATTTCGCACAAGCAAGCGTGTGCTACACGACAAGTGCACATCGAGGCCAAATCTTTAAAGCTTGACTTGCGAAGCTTAGGATTTACATCTTTCTTTGATATTCACGCAGTACTGGCACGGCCCCGCGAGCCTTGAAGGCGTCCCGCGTCCGCACCGTAGCGCGCTGCTGTAAAATCCAGCAGGCGAGCCTTCGGGGCTTTCCGCCTTGCCGGTGCAGGAAGGGCACTCCAGTCGCCCTCCGTGCTGGAGAATTGGTGGCCAAGCCTGTCCTGACCGGGATCGACCACAGGTTCTGACTCGGTGTCGGTCTCTTCTCCCATGACTGCCTGCAGACCATCGCTATCCTCGTCTGACGTCCCAGACTGCGGGACGCAGATGGATGCTGCAGAGTCTGTGTCCGAATCACCGTCTGGGATTGGCGGCCTTCCTGCACCGACTCTGTGGCCCCCCGCTCCTGGATTGCATGGACAGGGAAGGCCACCTGCAAGGGTTTGTTCCGCAAACCTTCCGAATAATTCGAAATCCCACACTGTTTAAACATGGACATGGAACAGTGGAACAATTGTTGGTCTTGTCACAAACATCGCGGCCTGGATTCCTGTGTGCTGGGCTGTGCTCCACAAAGCCGTTGCCCCTGACGTAGCATCCGGAAGCACAGAAAGCCCCTCCACAACATGGAAGGCGCTTCCGTTTCGGCCCAATGTCACCTTTTTTGCCCATCGCTTCTTTCGGAACCCCACTAGCTTGAGAAACCAATGCTCCGGCCGATGACAATCTCACGACTGGACCGCAATATGCACACGCACTGACATCATGCTTGCGACACGAACGTCTGCATCCAGGTGACATGATGTAAACAATGCTTCACACAGCAGCTTGAAGCAAAGGCCCTGTGCGGATTTTTTCGGTGTGATCAGTGAGCAAGTCCCCGGCATGATACGAATAATCAGTTCCGTGTTGGCAACGGCTTTCCCCAAAACGGTGTGCTACACTTTAATGGGGCTCGTAACTTTACAAAGGTAAAACGAAATGGTACGCGTTCCAGCGAAGAGCCTGCCCCAGGATGCTGCTCTGCCGTGTTGTCATGCCTACTTGAGAAGAGGTCACGAAAGCTAGGGCAAAAAATGAAGCAGAGTCGATAAAGCTCGGTCGTTATTGCCTGCATGCTCGGAAGCGTGGCTGCAGTATGGCCATGAAGCTTCAACCTACAAGATGATAGCGCTCTTCTGCTTTTGCAAAGGCCAAAATCCAGGTACGCCCTTGTCGTACCGTAGTCGTAGTACTTGGACCGACCTCGCTGACTTCCGGGATGTCCGTGCGTGAGCAATAACTGTTCAATAACCTCGATCATATACGAACAGCTTCGAACTGTCCTGGTCGCAACTTACCCAGCAACCTTCGAACCTGCGTAGACGCAGTCGGTCGCTTAAAGACAATACTTGTAAGCTACTTGGGCGAAGCATCTTGGCCGTGCTCCTGAATTCGCGCCACATTGGGGGAAGCATTTACGCCGTACTCCGGAATCCCACCAGTACATGGGGGGACGCAGATCGGTCAGCCAAGCATTTTGGCAGTTCTCCATGTTTTTCCGGAATCCCACCCAGACAGCCAGGCAGGCACGCAGCCAGGCTCACAGGCATGCTCCCAGACCCACGCACGCAGCCTCGATTGAAGCACGATGCGAAAGTGTTTTACTGCCATGGTGATCCCCTTCGTCCCCGGATTCTCCGTATGCTTTTGATGACTGCTTCGTCGAGTGCATGGTCGTCCTCAGGCTGGGGATCTACGCTGGAACAACATTTGTTGATTCCGACTGGAATCATCTCCGTTCTGCCAAAGGGCGTGGAAACAAGGAAGGCCCAGTGTTCTAGACGCGTGACAGACTTCTTTCAGAAGACAGGTGTCGCTCCCACATCAGCTGCACACGCAGTTTGCAGCAAAACAATGATTTTGCTCCACTAGCTGCAACAAGCTAGTTGTTGTCATTCTCCATGTCTCGATCACTGCAACAAGACCAGCGGAAGTGCTTACACATGGGCAAAGCAGAACTGGATGGCCCACATGCTATGCAGAACATCCGCATCCAGTGAACAGGAAGCATCCAGGACTGATGCGAACGCGACAACAACATCGCCTCTCCGTCCGGAAACCTGTATCAGATGCCGAACAATGCAGGGCATAGAGGCAACTAGTCGGTTGCAAGCGCCAGCTCGGTCCATGTCGCCTCTGTTATCGACAAGCACGGAACGCCTGAAAGCCCTTGTCCATAGCCGCTTCTACTCTGCTGAGTTTCCGAACAGCTCGGGCGATGACGCCTCCGCCGTAGGAAACACAGATGCCTGAGACCTTGACAGCCTTCCCAATAACCTCAAAATTGGCTGTGCTTCCGAACAGCTCGGGCGATGACGCCTCCGCCATCCAGAAACACAGACCCCTCTAGAAACCCTCCGAATCCGTCGAACGGCCCAGCTATCCGAATTACGACAGCAAGGCGCTCTGGCCTCAAGTCGCCGGGCTCCAACCTCGGCGGATCAAGCACGTGCAAGGACTTGCAGAAACCCTTCTATGCCACCTCCCTCTGGCTGGAATTCCGGGTTCCGCGCCTTCGTGCAAGGCCAGGGAGTTCAGGCTGCCTCATCAGAGGGTTGAGGGGACTCCCAGGAAAGCGTAGCAAAACCTGCCCCCGACAATACTTCTGCTCCTTGTCTCATAGATGAGATGAAACAACCAGACAGCTGCAAAACGGCCCACATTTCCCCATTGTTCAGCGAAGACCCAGCCACCGCAACGCACACACCTCCCCCTGCCTTACACCCAAACCGCGAAACAACGCACATAGTTTCCGCCTTCGAGACACCGAAGCCCCGCAAGAAAATGCGCAGTTCCCTCCGCCAGACACCAAAACTGCTGCACAAGCAGAGCATTCCATTTCCCCCACCCCGCCCCAGCCACAATGCAGACACATGAACTGCTGCGAAAATGCACCTAGTTCACCCACCCGCTCACAGACACCAACCGCCGAACAAACGCACAGTCCAACAGTGAACTTTATGCAGCAATGCATGCTCTTATCAGGCGCCTCTGCCAGAATCGCGGCCATGAAAGACCGCACAAACACATACGCACACATACCGAATCTGAATGCCTGTTTATCGCGCCGGTACCGGAGGCAAATGCGGTTCTGTTGCGGAAGCACGCTAGATGGGGCAAGAGTCTCTAATCGAGCCGTTCCTGCCAAGAAGCGGGTCCCGATTCCTGACACTGCACTGAAGTTCTGAGACGTGCACGAGTCGGGGACAGCTCCATGCTGAACACCCCGCGAACCTGCTGAACATACAACGCAAAGTGTGAGGCTTGCGACAGCCCATGGCAGAATCTGAGGACAGGTACATATTAATCCAAATTTCAATGTGCTGTGTGCCCGTTCTAGTGATCTAAACTTCCGGTCTGCGGATGGACGAAGAACGACTCCACGTGATTCATGTGGGTCTTGGCTGTTGCAGGAGTCCACAGAAACGATCACACCTCCCACGGAAGCTCCTCCGGAAGGCCACGGAACCCTTCTCAAACACCTCAGGTCGGCTGAGGGGCTTCGACTTTGCCTGGGCCAAGATTCACAGAAAGTCCCCGGGGGTTTCTGTGGCCTGCAAGCTTTCCCTGCCATCCGTTTATCATGTTGCCTGTCACCAGGGTTGAGCCGGCCACCCGCGGGCGAAGAAGAAGCGTCCTGGCGCACACAGTCAGAAGGCCACGGGACGTACTCAGTCCATGCAACGATGTTCTGGATGCGACATGACATCGGAGGCTGGGCTGTCTGGCACAGATTTTGGGGTCTGTGGGCTTCTTCATGGTTCTAGTAGCTCAGGCTCATGCATTTGTTGAAATAATTAACACAAAAAGCAAGCCAAATGAAGGTGACGCTGAGCCCTCAACCCCAAACCCCAACCCAAAGGCTCAACTGCTCAAAAAGGCCGAGAAGAAAACAAAGTGAAGCATGGCAACCTCAAGCTAGGCACGCCCAGGCTCTACATTGTAAAGGCACACCGTTTAGGGTCTCGGTTTACCATGCTGAGTTGAGGGGGTTTAAAGCTGAAGGGCTGCGAATTTAAGGGTTTGAGTGTTTGAGGATTATAAGCCTTTGCTACAGTAGATGAAGGCCACACGTGAGGTTCAGTAGTTTTACCTAAGGTAGCGGACCCAAATCTGAAGACTCCAGAGTATAGAAAAAGCAACGCAACTCTAAAAAGTAGCCCGTAGCTATAGATCAACACCAACCCCATGTCATGCCGCATGAAGTCCTCCAAGCCCGAAGCCAATGTCACATCCATGCATCGTCGGGTAACTCAGTGACAGAAAGAGCCGAAAGCAACCAAGGAAGTTAACTTTTCGATACTCATTGGAGTGCCAGAGAAATGTTTCAACCTTCACAGCAGACATATCCACAGTTGGAATTCGTGCCGCCCATCATCAAGCCTCTCGCGGAGGCTGCTGCACATCTCGCCCCTTCTTTCGCTTGGCCACGTGGGGGGTGAATATCTTAACAATGCGTTCCTCTCGTGCTGTTCCGGTATCGACTGCTGCTGTAGCAGATCCGCAGACCCGACTGACACCACACTCCCAAACAAGTCCCGCTCCGAGTCATCGGCGGCTTCGGCTAAGCCGGCAGTGACGACACCTCAGGCAGAAATCAGACTAAACCCCAACCATCAGCTATGTGCCACCCAGCGATCAACTGCTGTGTCTGTCATGGGAAGACCCGACAGCGAAGCACCGGGAGTCATGTCTAGCAACTGCAGTCTTACTCTTTGCTCGGCTGCTGCACAGAACTGCCCCTTTGCTGATTCGATCTGAGAATCCAGCTCCCTGCCGGCTGGGATCTCACTCATTCTGCAACAGCAAACCCTGGGCGAGGCGGGCGAGCCACCCGAAAGTTCCAATGCTTTACGAACCAAATCCATTGAAACACCTGCCGCAATACCACTTGTGACGCTCGTGTCGTCGCAGGGTCACATCCAGCAGTGCATGTCCCTCGATGCGCCTCTTCAGAGTCCACTGGCCATCGAAGTAGAGGAGTTCAACCCATCACGAAAGGACAACAAACAGCAAGTGAGTCGGACTTTCCCGTGATCTGGGGCCGATGTGCTTTCGATTTGATTTGCACTTATGAATCTTCTCATGATGACCAGGCAGATGGAGATGATGGTGGTGATGGACATCGCGGTTACTCTACAGAAAACGAGATGGGTGATTGTGACAGCTCATGGCTCGTCCCTTGAGCATCCAAAAAAACCCAAAGGCGACTCCCCCGTCGGTTCGTCCCAGCGGCGGCGCAACTCCCGGGGTCGCGCTGAGCCAGAGAGCGCTGGTGCAGGCAGCTCCTGTGCAAAGGCTGTGCAGGCCAGGGAATTTGAGGGCTCAGGGCTTCAAGGCTCGAAGGATTTAGACTTAGGGGTTTTGGAGTTGAAGTGCTTCGGATGTAGGATGTAGGACTTCGATTCCATCTAGCTCTTGCAATCTCAACTTCTGGGGGTCTGTGGTTCCATTCGCATCTTGACACCTCGCTTGGAAGCGCCTCCTCATGGCAGGCCACGAAGCCCTTCTCCAACTCGGGACGGCCACGGATTTTCGATATCGGGTGTAAGGCTGAAGACTTCTGGGGACTGTGCCGAAGGCTCTTTGACTCTAGCCCTGTCTCGAAGGATGGCGTCGTTGCTAACCACAGGAACAACACTAGTATCGTTGCCGACTCTCCCGTTTGAGCCATGCCTTTTCCCTGCTTGAGCCATGCAGGCTTCAGACTATCTTGTTGCTGCTGTTGTGGATCTGTCAGTAAGAACCTGCCTTACTGACATATGGCGGTGCTGGCAAACAATTGAGCCCACCGCCGGTTCTGTGAAGGGAGGGTTCCAGGCACTTGTGTACAAGTACTGGTAGTATATACACGCAGAAAACACTGTAACAACCCAAAAATTGTAGTTGTCGAGTATTTATGCGACTTTTTTACAGAACACCTCATGCATGCAAAGTAGATATAAATCTGCAACCGAATTTCGGTTCAAAATTACACGAAGTTGCATGAGATTATGCATTCCGAAAGCCAAAACAACTTGGAAGATTTTGCAGTCTTGCTGCTAACACCTTCAAGAGAATCGTGTTTTGATGTTTTTACTGTTGTATGAAACAGATAACTACATAATGTTATTCAAAGCAACATCCTAGCTTCTGTGCGAGCGACTGTCTTTCTCGCAGCGACTGGTGGTTCTGCTGGCGTGCTGAGCTGCGCAGGTCAAAACTGGGTCTGACGCGGTTTCTTTCTTTCAGGATTCCCAGAAAAAGGTATCCAGCATCTTGCCCGTGATATCCCACATGTTGCGCCTACAAAACCAGAACTCAAACTGAGCCACCCGGATTTTACGGATGTGCTTGTTTTTGTTTGCATTGTTTGTTGGTTCCTCGAATAATTGCTGTTACCAAATTTTTCTTCTATAAGATCCATAACGGAACATATTATACATACATAATGTGGGTAGTTATTCTACATCTTCTTTGCATTTCCTTAGCAGGAAAGTCTTACAAGCATAGGCATTTCTGGGGAAAGCGGCTCCCTTTGTTTTGAGGGGAAACAGCTCACTTTTATATACTACTTCGTCACGACTCGCACGTCTAAAAATCTTAAACCTGAGGTAGCCTTCGTCATGCCTGTCTAGATGCTATACAAGTTGTCTCTAGGCTTACCGCCCTTAGAGTGTCCTACAGGACATGCTGCTTGGGCTTTAGGCCCCTTGTTTCAGCCTTCATGGCTGCCTCGGAAGAGGGTTCCAAACCACACACCAAACCCATTCCTAAACCTGCAGTCACGTGGGGTTATGTCCTTTCATCACTGCGCGCAAGAACAAAAACAATGATAACAATGTCAATAACAGTTATGATAATACTAGTAACGGTTGTCATAGTAGTCAAAGCAGTAATCGTAGTCATAGTAGTCATATTGGTTATAGTAGTTATAGTAGCAAGTGTAGTAGGAGGGGTAACGCTAGGAAGCAAGTGTAGTAGGAGGGGTAACGCTAGAAATAAGAGCAATGATCATAATTCCATAGTAGCCATCAAATAAGACCTAATAACAATGACAAAACTAGTAACAACTCTAATAATAGTGCTACCGCACCCATGAGCCCCAAACCCTAGGGCGACGGCGACGCTGGGCCAGCACTTTTCAACTCTCCGCACAGGCCGCCTCAGCTCCACCTCAGCAGGCTGCTTGACAAGGTCCAGAATACACGGGGTGCTTAGCGTTTCGGGCTTCAGGGTTGAACCGACCATGGGCTTTTGATGCGACTGCAAGAGTCTTGAGTCTCTGCTGCTGCATGCAAGCGTATACCGTCGGCCGCTATCAATTAGCATAAGGTCTTCTACACTGGTGTATATGTACATACGTACATGCATACGTTCGTATACATAATATCATCCATCCGTGCCTTCAGACGTAAAGTACAGAAGCTGTGCCGAGATCGGTGCCGCCTCAAGCGGTGCGCCGTTTTTTCGGGGCCTGGCGCACACTGCACGAGCATCTAGCTCGGAGCTTCCCTCAAACCTCGGAGCCCCAAGAAGCCTAAACGCACAAGAACCTGAATCCTTGCTATAGCATCTTCCTCTGTTGTCATGCGAAGCTACGCAGAGTGCCACTGCAGCAAGGCTGGGGGGCTCTCGCCCTGAGACTTGAATTCGGCAGTTCCGAGTTACACGTTTTCCATGTGATAAAAGCCTGATCAAGCAGTAAGACTGGTTCTACGGTTGCCTCATCAAGTACGCAGGTTTCCTCTTTTCACTTGTGGGTTTCTGTGTCTCAAAAAACCCTAACCGCCAAAGCCCGAAGCTAAAGCCCTGAGCCGAATGCCTCTCAGCACCCCATGTGCGCACTGCGTACTTCTCACTGCAGGTGCCTTGTGATTGTTGGGTTGGCTTTGCTGCCTCTTCTTCGCGCCCTTCCTCCAGAGCGGCAGGGAATTCTGCTGTCGATCATGGCTGATATTGTAAATAAACGGTTGCAGTTTCTCAAGTCATCGTTGTCGTAACCGTTTGTCATCGTCGCAGCAGTCATCTGATGATCGCACTATTGCCGGTGGCAATGATGGCTGAAACGCTTCCATGACGAGTGGCAATACGACAATGACCACTGTAGTAATCATCATGATGTTCATCATAATGCAAGACTGAACCGCAAACAAGGATTCGGGACTCTGGAAATAATGCTTCTGTATTCTCAACCACGCTATTCTCCCCAGAAACACATTCCTCACTTGTTCCCCTGGTGTGGCCCCGCTTGTGCCCGGGCTCCCATGATTTCGTGGTTTTGGGGCAAGACGGATGAAGGGAGGGAGCGGCTCCCATCGTTCGTGGGTTTGGTGCAGAACAGGCAATGAAGCGTGGGCTTGGGGCAAGACGGGCAATGAAGTGGCTTTTGGGCAAAACGGGCAGTGAAATGATGCAGTGAAGGAAGGGAGTGGCTCCCTGCATTGCGTGGTTCTGATCTGTCCAAACTTCCCTCAGGTCTGCCCGCGCAACTCGTTGTGATTTCAGGGATGGCGGCCCGGGGTATGGGGCACCAGGAAGGCCGAGCACGGGGGAGCAAACGAGGCCCCAATCAGGGGCACAGATGAGGGGTGAACCGGCACTTCTCAACTTGTCAACCCTTGCAAACCTAGTCCCTAAACTCGATTAACACTAAGCGGAGCCTCTGAGCCAGGACCTTGAGGCCTTGCAGAGTGCCAAGGATCCCATCCTCCACACCTGCTGCAAGCAGAGGAGTTTCAGGTTAAGGGGCTTGAACTTTGCGGTTATCCGTGCGGGAGTGGCTCAAGGCTTCAGGCTTCGGGGTTTAAGGCTCTATAAATATCAAATATATAATATATGTATAGATAGATAGATAGATAGAGCTGTGCTGCCCCAGCCTTGCTTGGTGTAGCCGCCCTCGAGCATGAGAACCTAAAGACGACGCCGGATTGCATACGGTCCCTTGTAGGGTTCTCGAACGATTCATTCCGGCTTCCAGGGCTTTTGGGATAGACTCGGATGGTTGGGTCCAGGGTTTTGGACATGAAGAGGCTTTCTGCTTGGAAATTCAATAGCATCGGCCCTCCGGCCCTCCTTCAACGAAGGCCGGCTGCCGGCTCATCACTGCGAGAAAGAAGCGAAGCGAAGCGACTGCGAAGTCTCAGGTCTCCGCCATCGGGGCCTTCTCCGGCAGCCTCCGCAGGCCAAATGGCGGCAGATGCAGCAGAAGAGGCTCTGGCTCTGTGGCGCCTGGTGAAGTTGGCGAAGAAGGCCTCGTAGTGAACCCGGGAGATCCCGCGGCCGACCTCCGCGGGCGGCTGTAAGCTCTCCCAGTCAAAGTCCCCCCAAACCTGGCCTTCTTATCGGAGATCTCTGCCTCCTTCTGGTGGAGATCGAAGCCCAGGCCGACGAAGAGCCCGTCGGGTTGGAAGCTCGTCATCTCCTCGAGGCTTTCAGAGCAGTGGCAGTGCTTCCAGGGCCGGAATTCACTACCGGAAGAAAGAAATGCACCAATGGCAAAACAGCAACAAGAAGATTCGGAGCTGAAACGAGCGCCACGAGAAGCACAGCAAGTCTACGGCGACTCTGCCTTGTCAAGAGTATTGCACCACCGCTGATATCTTGTGATCAGCCCTTGGTTGGCGCTGCTCGCCGTGCCTGCGTCAGACTAGCTCGCGCCATAAAAGAAAATTAAACAGATGCTGTCGTAGAAGGCAGCCACGTGCGCAGTACTGTGCAATCCCAGCAGATTTCCAATCCCACACGCGGACCCAAGAAGCGACGGCACCTTGTGTAACACTCCGAGGCAGAAGGGTGTCCCTCACTCGAACCTGTTCGTGTTGCGGAACACAGGGAAGAGGGGGGTCCCACGAACTTCAGTTGAGGGTCTACCAAACCCCCAAAACCCCCGAAACACCCTACACGGCCCCCCTGCTAACTTGGGGGGCCGCCGGGCCGGGCTTGCGCTCTCCGGACTTGGGTCCCAGAGCGGGATTTTTTCTTGTTCTTTCCTGTTTTTTACCTGTGGAGACCGGTCGGGGTCGCGTTGTAGGGCTTTGAGGCTTCGCTTTCCGGGGCTTCCGGCGCCTAAGTTTCTCGATGGGTTGGCGGTGGCGGCACAGGTGGGGGGGTGCCCCTGCTTTGCCACTTATGAAGCCAGCAAACAGAGGGCATAGGCAATCCTACATGTTTTTGGTGTAGGACCAGACATCCGCAGAACCGCAGAATGAAGAGAGTAGACCAGTTCAAACTCTGGGGCCGCGGAAGGATTCAAGCTCCGCACTCTGGGGAGCTGTGCCTCGAAGGACCTCTTGAGGTTCTGCTTCACCGAGTGCCAGCTGGAGCCCTGGTTCCTTGCGGAGCTTCGGGCCGGGCAGGGTAAGGGAAGAAAGGTGAAACTAGGCGCGGATGCCTATCTTCTCGCAGAGCTGCGGCTAAGTCTTTTAGCTATCGTTGTGTGCCGTGTACGCAACACGATCATGCTACATCCGGAATTCCACGAAACTCAGAGGGTAATCATGTTGCTTCTGCGCAATCCTATTAAGCTTGGGAAACCTTTTCTTAATTGATGCCCCACACACCCCGCAGCCAGGCATTCAGCCCTCGGCGGATAGCCATCGATGTGGATGGAAGAAAACAGGATACCTTCGGGGTCGTTCCATGTCATGCTACCCAACATGGGTGGCCGTTTTGAGCAAAATCTGTTTAGACCGCATAGCTTGAAGGGATGCCTTATCTAGAACAAGCCCCGACATGAGAACTGAGGTTATCTTGGTCAGCTCGGGCAGGGCAGTTGTGCAGTTTCTGCCTGTGCAGGAGTTGCGCTTGCCAATGAGGAAGTCGCGCTGATCCTCTCTTCGAGAGAGTGTTGTCACGTTGCGCTAATCAGATTAGACAACCCGAACTGCGAAACGAGAGTTTTGGGGAACTTTCTACGAATAGTTGCGACGCCAGCAGGTACAAGACTGATGATGTTTCTTCACGCACTGGTGCATCGGGCGATTGGCTGGGCTGACAGAGTGAATTTTCGGGCTCGGGGTGCGGCTTGGAGGCCAAGAAGCCCCTAGACCAAAAACTCTGACCTGGAGATACACTGTCGGGGAAGGCAGCAGCCGTCCTTCTTGAGCTTTGAGAAGTGATCGACCTCCTTCCAAACCTGGCTGGGGCACCAGGCTCAGCATCACTGGTCTTGGAGCACCCCTGAACCCGCGACCCCGAGCAAAGTACTTCATCCCAAGTAACTCCTCCCAAGTCCTGAAGCGTTTAAGGAAACGTCGGGTTTCTCCAGCACCGTCTTGACCGAGGCACTCCGTCGGGCATGTGCGCGTCGATGTCGACATATGCCAGTCGCTTTGCATGACCCTCGCATCACTGGGCATTTGTGATGGACATGTGAAGGCATCAACACAAGGACCCTAATTGCCCTAGACCCCCGGAGAAGATCCACGGCTTCACGCTCTTCCAGTCTCTAGTCAGGCCCCGCTTGGCAACTTGTAGGACTTTTGCTAAACGACATGATTCCGACCACGTGATGCCGGAGGGAGCTGATGCACATCTTAAGGGTGACGCTGGCTTCTGTTGTTGTATTGCTGCTACGGCTACAGATCTTCAAGGCATGCACGCGAACACGAACACGGCCGAAATCCCAAGCAGCGGCCATCTTGGAACACTCCCCAGTCCGTCGGATACGCTTTCGAAACGCGGGTGCTGCGCAAGCCGTCGGCAAAGATCCTCTTCGAAGAGCACATATTTGTTGGACCCGCTCAAGGCACCCACCGCTCGGCAACGGCCGGCGACTGCGTGAAAGAAAAAGGCAGCACACACGGACGCCCCAGCGGGAAGAGATCGTCTGCCAGGAGGTCCGGCGGCCCCGGCCGCTCCTCGCTGCTGCGTCGCACTGCGCTCCACTCTGCATCGCGGATCGGGATCGGAGCGGTGCCCCTCTTTCTAGGGCCCCAGAGAGGAGGGCTTGGGCTTGTCAGCGAGTATCCTCTCGGTCTGTGGTCGCTGTCGCTGCCTTCGGGGTGAATGCTGGACATCGGCATGTGGCTCTTTGCGAATTGTGACGCGGAGAACACTAGTGATATGAGGATCCGGATCCCAGATGGTTTCGGTGCTCGCTTGCTGAGCTCGGAAGCCACTTGACGAGAGGCTGCCACCGTCAGCACGACATCCACGTCTTCTTGGGCACCGTCATCGTCAGCAGCGGTCACTCTCGACGGCGGCGCGAAGTGCACAGACAGCGCGGGGCTTGATTTCAAAACCCAGGCAACAACACCTCGCCTCGCAACCAGCACCACGCGGGGCACTCGAATCGAGAATCAGCAGTTCTGCGCGGTCGCCAGGGGGGTGGCTTGCTGGGGCCTTGAACCTCAGAGCTCAAAGAGCCCCCCCAAAGAAGCCCTCTCTCTCTGCTCGGCCCGGCCTTGCGGAGGCTGTGCAGCGCGGCGAGCCACACGGAGGGGTAGAAGCAGCCGCCGCCCAAGCTGGCGCCTGCCCGCCAGGCCCGAGTGCCCCAGAGAGCCCCAGAGCCGAGAGCCGAGGCGCGAGCAGCTCCCGCCCAAGGCCCCAGAAAAAGCCCGTGCCAGCGAGGCGCCGTGCCCGTCTGCTCTCTTCTTCTGGGGAACTTTGCCCGCTCGGCACTCGCTTAGCGAGGCTCGTCAAAACAAAACCCAGGACCACAGAAGGAGAAAACCCCCCGTAGCTGCCTGGAAGCTGTCCGCAGGGAGCCCGCCAGGTGTCGCCAAGCCGAAGGTCGTGGCCGCAGGTGGCGTGGTGGCCTCAAGAAATTCAACGTTCAGAGTGTCGAGATCTACCTTTAGCAACTAGACAGGCAAACCCACAGACAGACATACTCTGGGTTTTGTAGGCCGTGTCAAAGAGCGACACGCAGGAGTTCATAGACATTGAACGCAGCTTTAGAGCAAGCGTTGTGGCAGTCGACCTTTGGGAGTCACATGGCTCTATAACGAGGGGTCTACAAGGGGCTTAGGCTTCAGGGGTTCAGGGCTCCTGGGAAAAGTGCTGAAGGCATGCGGGAACCCCTCCCGGTCTGATCTCTTCAGCATTTAGTGTGGCAGCGGGTCCGAAGCTTTGACGGGTTTAGGTTTAGGCGTCGAACACTTGCAGGCAAGGTGGCTGTTTACTTGCACACCCCGCAGATGCTCCAATCATCACTCGACAGCCGCTTGGAAAACAGCTCGCCCCTCACCTTGAACTTGAACCTCTGCTCAAAAGCTGAATCAGAGTATATGCTGTGTTCGTACGGAATGCAACAAATCTGTGAAAGCTGTTCTGCACCATGTCAACATGAGCAATGCCGAACCTTAAATTCCCAAAACATCCCTACAGCCAACACGACGAGGGCAGCGACGGCTCTGGGAGCACGGCCGGGAGGTCGGCCGAGCACAAGGACTGGCACGCCCGCCTCGAAGCACGAAGCGTCTTGAGCCGGCGCTGGGGTTCGTAGGCGTTTACCGTTAGGAGGCTCGGGGCTTGAGGTGCTTTTGCACTCCTGTCTGGAGGATAAAGCACCCAAGGAACGCCGCCTTGGCTTCAGAGCGGCGAGCTACAACAGCTAGTTTCGGCATCATAGCAGAGAATACGGGCCACAGCGATATCGGTTTCAGAACCATCAAGGCAAGGGCCCAAGGGTCATAAGTCTTGCTGAAAGCATGCAAAGCGTTTCTGGACCTCGTTGTCATCCTAACCTCGCGCAGACCGTAAGCATCTTGCTTGGAGATTTGATCAAGACTCTCGTCCACAGAATGACTTAGGTTTGTTCCGCTTATGTTGCTTCACTATTGGTTGTGGCGTCACATCAAGCTGCTCGGACGAAAATATGATTTCTGTCATGAATGAAAAGCAAACAGAAGTCGTCACAAACTTCCAATTGTAATTGGTCCGCTTGGTCAAATTCTGGCAACATTTCCTCAACAGCTGTTGGAATCGCCAAAGGCCTGCTCGTGATTCATATGTTTCATGCTCTGTGGTCAACTGCACGAAAAAATCGTTGCGTCCCGACTCTTCAACTCTTCAGCCTTGACTTTCCGCGGTCGACTCCTTCTCTGTCGCCATTCCGCCTGGGTTCGTGCAGCCCGGCCTTTACCGACAAGTCTGTGGCAAAGACAGCGGCGACAAGCATGGCCTCCAACATGCGGCGGTGGAGCTGGAGCTTTTTCGTGTGGGGGTGGGGCTTCAGGGCTCCAGGGACTTTAGGGTGTATAGGGCTCTCCAGCCTGAGGTCTCCGGCGTTGGGCTTTAGCGCTTAAGGCTGCAGGTTGACTTCGACTTGGAAGCTCAACAGAATAGCTCTATGAAATCCCGAAATCATAAAAAATCCGGCATCCTTGGACGAGACGCCGAAGAGGAGTACGGAAAAAAAGACTTCAATGTCCTTGGTCATACAACAACGCTACCGTCTCAACAACGGTTCAAGGTATGCTTCCGTCTTGGGACCCCCAATAGTCGTAGCTCTTGAGGCAAACATGCAACAGTTCTGGTGTGCTCCCTGAGGCCAGAACCCTCACTCGAATCTCTGGACGTGCCTCCCGCCTCGGGAAAACCTCTTGAACTCGCAAGCACAAAACTGCATATGATACTCGTCACCAGTCGCTATAGTCACTAGTCATGAGAAAAAAGATCACGAGCAGAGAAGATGGCGCTCAAAAGTATCATACACCAGCAGTGCAAGGACGGGCCGGTACTTGTACCGGCAGAGACGGCCGAGGCCGGAGCGGAGAGTTCCCCCCCTAAGAAAGCCTGGGCTTTGAGGGGTTTTGGAGCCAGAAAAAACCTTACCTTTGGTTAGGTTTGGGAGTAGTAATAGTAGTTATAAGTTATAACTGTACCCCATTCCTCCATTCCCTACTAACCAAAGGTAAGAAAAGAGGAGCCCTTGGGAGCTGCGACGGCCGGGACGCGCCTCAGCAGCCCTGCCGGCGCTGCCCGCGTCCTGCGCAACGCGGCGCTCCCAACCGCCATGAAGTGTAGGGGTTTTTCGTCCCCCCCTAACCATTCCGAAAGTCTCACATGGAACGAACACCTGAAACAAGAAACAATCGCCACCAGGTCTTTCCGGCCTGATTAAGGCTGCAGGTGAATGCCCAGGCAATGCATGCGGCTTGGGTCGCAGACATTCGCAAGATCGGAGTTCCGACACGAGTCAACACTTCGAGTCTGGGATTCCGGAACTCCGCATCGGGGTCGATTCTGCGCTTCGGATCCCAACTAGCACAGAGTCACTGCTGCATTAGGCAACTACTCCTTCGTCATGTGCGCACTTCTGGCGATTGTTGCCGACAAACCTGGTTGCAGCATTCAAACCCTCGTAGGAAGGGCTTCGAAGGTGGAAAGCCGCCCAGTCCTTCATCCAGAGGCTGCATGCACTTTGCACCATGTTCGTGTCCTGCGACAAGGTCGTAGCAGTAGTCGTCGTAGTCGTAGTCGTCGTCGTGGTAGTTGTTGCGTTGGTAGCAACAGCAGCAGCAGCAGCAGCAGTAGCAGTACAGCAGTCGCAGCAGTCGTCGTAGAACAAGAAGAAGAAGTAGAAGTAGAAGTAGAAGTAGAAGTAGAAGTAGAAGTAGAAGTAGTAGTAGTAGTCGTCGTCGTCGTCGTAGTAGTAGTAGTAGCAGTAGTAGTAGTAGTAGTAGTAGTAGTAGTAGCAGCAGCAGCAGTAGTAGTAGCAGTAGCAGTAGCAGTAGCAGTAGCAGTAGCAGTAGCAGTAGCAGTAGTAGCAGTAGTAGCAGTAGAAGCAGTAGAAGCAGTAGAAGCAGTAGAAGCAGTAGAAGCAGTAGTAGCAGTAGTAGCAGTAGTAGCAGTAGTAGGAGTAGTAGGAGTAGTAGTAGTAGTAGTAGTAGTAGTAGTAGTAGTAGTAGTAGTAGTAGTAGTAGTAATAGTAGTGGTAGTGGTAGTGGTAGTGGTAGTGGTAGTGGTAGTGGTAGTGGTAGTGGTAGTGGTAGTGGTAGTGGTAGTGGTAGTGGTGTGGTAGCGGTAGTGGTAGTGGTAGTAGTAGTAGTAGTAGTAGTAGTAGTAGTAGTAGAAGTAGTAGTAGTAGTAGCAGGAGGAGTAGTAGTAGTAGTAGTAGCGGCAGCAAGTGCCGCAGCAGAGGCAATAACTACGAATGCAACCGCCAGAACTCCTTCACTCCACCTGCGCGGGGACCTTCGACGACGTGCATGCCTCGGCGGGAGACTTGGGTCGCGCAGTCGAGACCCAAATAGGAGTTTCCGAAAATAGGGGACCCAAATGGTACCCGAAACAGTAGGATCGACCCCAACACAAGGTACCCTAATTTGCGGAAACTCCCAAATCTGCAAGAAACAGAACCGCCCCCCCTCCCAATCAGGTAGAGTTCCCTGAACGCTTTTAGGCCCAACCCCACAGGTCCACGCAAGGAAAGGCGAGAGAAAACAGGCGCGCAAAAAAATGCGGCGCCGATCTGAGGCAACCCAGGAGCGCTTGTGCATCACTTGGCCGTAGCTGCCCAGCTTGGCTTCGATGTTTCCTGGCGAAGGAAAGTTCCCGTCGATCAAGATCAATAGGGGCTCATGGGGGGCGTAGGATGGTGAAGTTTTGGGGGATCTCGGACGAAGTCCCAACAGGAGCTAACGGCGACAAGGTCATAGCTTCGCGAATTTTCTTGCATCAAGAAGAACATCTCTGATTGCTTGCTCGCCCCTCTTGCTTTCAAGGGAAAAACGGAGAACGTCCTCTCATGGTCTTCGGGGCGTCCTTGGCCCAGGTCCTGAGGCCCAGGAGCTTAGTGTGGTAGTCGTAGTAGTCGTGGCAGCAGCGGTTGGTAACAGTAGCAACCATCGTCATCACCACAACTTCGAGAAGTGTCATCAGGACACCAGAG
The DNA here is from genome assembly GCA_905221615.1 of Symbiodinium sp. CCMP2592. NCBI lineage: Eukaryota > Dinophyceae > Suessiales > Symbiodiniaceae > Symbiodinium > Symbiodinium sp. CCMP2592. The sequence continues at coordinate 286,052 of CAJNDT010006122.1, forward strand.
TGCTTTATCGGTCGCCAGAGCAATCAGCAGAGCAAGCAGAGGATTGTCCGTAATCGTAATGGACGAGGCGCCTCGAGTTCCGCACTTCAAACCGAGCCCCTGGCTCTGAGGATACTTTAAAGGGTCCCTGTTGCGGCCTCGATACAGGCTATAAACTACCCGAAAACCTGGAGGCCTGAGAAAGACTCGAACCTTCGCCAAACCCTGAACGGCAAACTACTGATAATGACTGCAGCGACTGAGGCTGCAGGATTGGGGCTTCAGGTTGGGGAAGGTTGGTTATCGCCCTATGTTCCTCTGCGCCAGAGCATGAAAACATAATGTGCAAAACCACCTCGCTCGACGAGTCATCGCGGGTAGCGATCGAATGCACTCGCTCTGTGCAAGAGTGTGGGCAGCAGCGATTTCCGTGAAAAGGCCCCAAGACCCAAGCAAGACTCAGATGCAATTCACGAACGAGCCCGGGCACGATTGACTTGACCACGTGCTGTTTCACGTGCTCAGCTACACCCTTATCGCCCCCCGTCATTTCCACACTTCCATACACCATCATACGCATACGCCCATCGGCAGCTTCACAGCGCGGCAGTGGCTCACAGTGGACCGGACGGTCTGGGGCTGACCACGTGAAAAACTGCCGAGCGTCTTCGCCAAGCGCGGGAGGAGCCTAGCTTCGCAGGCTGAGGAGTAGTTAGGGCCCTTAGGGGTTTAGGGTTTAAGGAGCTTCTCAAGACTAAGCTGCCATGTAGCCCTCCGAGCTGAGCAGCAAGCATGGGTACTGGCAAGAACACTCAAGTCATCAAAGATTCAGGTTGCAAGACTGCCAACACGGATGGCAACTGTACGTTGACAGATGGACAGCAATCAGACAACCTAACCCCTAAGCCGAAACTTTAAACTCCACTCCCTAAGCCCTAATAGACAGAACCGCTGAGAGGAGGGAACTCTCGCTTGGAGGACTCCCTGTAGAACCTTGCCAAGGCCTCTCGGCAGCCATCCGAGAACGCCGTAGGAGCTCGACGAGTATGGAGCCCACCTGCCGAAGGCCCGCATTCCGCTCTAGTGGGTAGGCTTTCTTGAAGATTCCGTTTCCGGGGCTCCAGTGGGGCGGTTAGGGCGGGTTTGAGGGAACTGGAAAATATTTGGAGGCTTCCGCCTCGCACCTTCCACGCCTACGCCCACTCCTACCACTACGAGTACTGACGGAGAACTCGTCTGCCGTCCAGCACAGCCTCGAACTGCGACTACGACAGTATAGAAACAGCGCTACAGGCTTAAGCTGTGCTCTCGCCAAATCTTGACGACCTCAGCGGCTTTGCGATTTCGGTCTGTTCCCCACCGACTTCTGTAGGGGACTCACCTTACATCAAGCACGCAGGGATAGAAAAAACAGGGCAGTGGTATTGCAGTGGTCGTTGCATTCCTGGGCACGGAGCTTCGGCTAAGGCGTAGGCTTCGGACTCAAGAGAAGGACGTCCAAGCTCTGTTTCGACTGCGCCGACTGAACGTTCCTCAGCTGATCCTGCACATTAATTAACGATTTCGCCGCCTCGGCCAGCACTACCCCAGTTCACGACGCATCCATCGTCACGAATGGCAACAAAGGCACCGGAACGACGCCAAAACGATTGGATCTGCTGCACATTCTTCAGCGCCTTATGAACAGCACCGCTGTCACCACCATACTCAGCGTAACCCCAGGTGACGACCGATCCATCACCAAGAATAGCGGCGAAAGCGCGATGAGTGGCTTGGATTTGATGCACATTTTTCAGTTGGTCCTGCACAGCCCTGCTGTCACCACCAGTAAGAACGAAGCCCCAGGTCACGACAGATCCATCGTCGAGAATGGCAGCAAACGAGCATAGAGATGCCTGGATCTGCTGCACATTTTTCAGTTGGTCCTGCACAGCCCTGCTGTCACCCCCAAACTCGGCGTCACCCCAGGTCACTACACATCCATCGCCAAGAATGGCTGCAAAAGCGCAGGCACCGGCTTGGATCTGCCGGACGTTCCTCAGCTGATTCTGCACAGCGCTGCTGTCACCACCGTGCTCAGCGTAACCCCAGGTGACGACCGATCCATCACCAAGAATAGCGGCGAAAGCGCGATGAGTGGCTTGGACTTGATGCACATTTTTCAGCTGATCCTGCACAGCGCTGCTGTCACCACCGTACTCAGCGTAACCCCAGGTGACGACCGATCCATCACCAAGAATAGCGGCGAAAGCGCCATAAGTGGCTTGGATTTGCTGCACATTTTTCAGTTGGTCCTGCACAGCCCTGCTGTCACCACCAGTAAGAACGAACCCCCAGGTCACTACAAATCCATCGCCAAGAATGGCTGCAAAAGCGCAGGCACCGGCTTGGATCTGCCGCACGTTCCTCAGCTGATCCTGCACAGCGCTGCTGTCACCACCGTACTCAGCGTAACCCCAGGTGACGACCGATCCATCACCAAGAATAGAGGCGAAAGCGCCATGAGTGGCTTGGATTTGCTGCACATTTTTCAGTTGGTCCTGCACAGCCCTGCTGTCACCCCCAAACTCAGCGTCACCCCAGGTCACTACAAATCCATCACCAAGGATGGCAGCAAAAGCGAATTGATTGCTTTGGATCTGGTGCACGTTCCTCAGCTGATTCTGCACGGCGCTGCTGTCACCACCATGCCCAGCATCACCCCAGGTCATCACCGAACCGTCGCTGCGGATGGCAGCGAAAGCACGTGCAGTGCCACATACCTGCACTTGGCCTACGGACAGAGTCAGCGAGTCGCCATCCTGCAGCCTGGAAGTCTTGATCTGCGCGCATCCATCCAGAAGACCTCCGGATGAGTCCAGCAGCCGACTTCTCCCAACTCCGAGAAGAGATTGTGCCCGACGTTTCAGTCTTCCGACCGTCTCCTCCAAGCCTGCCCTGACAGTAGCTGTCCGTCCACTAAGCAGTCCAACTTCCACAGTAATCGACATGGATCACTCAACGGTGCGGTAGGGGTTTTCGAGTTTCCAGCTGCAACATTCGGGACGGAAACTTCATTACATCTGGCCGGAAGAATGAGTGTCTCATCGCTCAGATCACTTAGCTTAAGTTCGGCATGTCAGAGGCCACACGACATGAAACAGTGAGGTTCAGGGTCTGAGCTTCATGGCTTCAAGTCTCAAATAAACACTTGGGAGGATTTAGGATCCTAATCACTGCCAGCAGTTCCCACATCATCCGAAGGACCTGGGCTCGGCTCAGGAGTCTCACGCAGGGATCATAAGGGAACGCTATACTACTCCGACCCTTAGAGGCGAGAAAACTGTAGGGCTGGCTCTCGAAACTAGTTAAGCATACACTGAGCAGTAGGTATCACTTACTTGACGTCACAACTGTTGTAGGGAAAGTGTTGTGCAAGGGCCAGACCTGAGCAGCACCAAAGTAGAATTGAGTACCGTCGCAATGTGGCAGACGGTCCGTGCTGATAGGACACGATAGTCGCAGTAGCAGCTATCGTCCAAGGAAACGCTGTGGTGTAACATGTTGCTCACCCCAAATCGGGTGGGCCTGAATCGTTGCAAAACGGGCTTGGGGAAGATTGTACGAAAGTTATATCGGGCCTATACAAGGGGAAACAAGTACAAAGTACTCAAAGCCCTCTGGTTCATGTCAATGTAAGATCTAGAGCCAGCCTCCGATTGGAGTTGGAGACCGTGCTTTCCGTTGAGCGTGTTTTCCGAGACGTTCACGGACCTTGCTGGGTTTCGGGCTCCGGCTTTCGGCTTCCGAACGTTAGGATCGGCCGTTTCTTGCGGAAGCCAAATGGGAGTTTCCGAAAATAAGGGACCCTAATATGGTACCCTAAATAGTAGGATCCTTATTATAAGGACCCCAAAATAAGGTACCCCAATTTTCGGAAACTCGCAAATTTAAGATGGCAAGGGGAGTTGAGCTCTGGCTTTCTTGGGATCCGTGCTCTTGGCCTCTGAGGAATGACGAACGCCTGTGGATAGCTCGCAAGACTACGTTGAACTTAGAACCCTAGCAAAAATTATAATTTTAGCTGTTTCTTAGGGATCATAATAACCAAAAATTAAAAATTATTTCTAAGTACCCCTAAGAAGAGGGGACGAACGAACCGCCCCAAACCGTACTAAACTGTTGAAATAAGGGGCTCAGTCACACGGAAGCACAGACCAAACTACCTAAACCCTCAAACTTCCAGCCGAAACCCAAAACATATCAGCTCCGGGCAGAAACCGAAGCTTCACGCCGGACTTTCGCGCTGCTTCCCAGGCCCAGCGGACGCGCGTCTGAGCTGCGTGAAGGTTTACGTTGTTTGGTGGTTCTTTGAGGCTAGGCGGCTAGGCTTGGACAGCTTCCAGCTTCAGGTCAAAGCCACAGACAGAAGCATCGAGATGGCTCAGGTGCTGGAAGATTGCGTGGATTTAGCTGCAGCTACAAAGTTGTGTGTGTGAGCTCTGTTAACCGCAACGGGGGTCTCTGGGCTACACCTGGCACCCCAAAACCTTCCGCAGCCTTGACGTCCAGGCCGCGGCTTCCCACGTCGTGGGCCTCGTGGTCCTCCCGGAAGAACAAGACGAGCTCTGAAGAGGAAGAGCCAAAGCCCAAGTCCCGACTTTCTCTCTCTCTCTCTCTCTCTCTCTCTCTCTCTCTCTTCCTCTCTTTTAAGAGGGGCCCCCCTTTTTTTAGGCTTCAGGGCCAAGGGCACTCCCAAAGCTTGGGCCCGGCCGCGGCGGGGGCCTCCACGAGGAGGAGGATCGCCACGGCGTCGTCTTTTCTCGGACTCGGGGCTCCCATGGCTCGAAGGCTCTAATTCGATGCAGGACGTAGGCCGACGATGAACCTCTGACTCTGCCCTGTGGAGGCTGGGCTGCAAGGCCCGAAAGGCACTTTGGATCTCGGGGCTTCCCCACACGCGCACGGCTTCCCAACGCTTCACCTGTCATCTCGAAGATCTCAGCAGTGTTGTGGGGTTTCAGGCTTCAGGGGCTTTCAAGCTCAGAGTCTGGGCTTCAAGGTTCACGGGGTTCACGGCTCTGGTGTTGGGGCTTCCCAAGACTTGTCCTACCATCTCACCTCCCGAGCCTGCATCAGAGCAACACCCACGGACCCACCGCAAATCCACGGTGCCGAGGAGTCTACAGAACCCTTTGAACCCTCAACCCGGTTAAATGCACTGGCGAGCCACAGGTCACAGAGACCTCGACAAACTTCATCAAGAGGGCATCAAGCGGTTTTGAAGCATGGGTTTCAGGAGCACTTGATGGAATTGATATCAATTCTGATCACCCCCAGCCGGCACACGCAGTTGCAGGGCAGCCGAGTCGGGCCAGGCACCCGAAAGATGCCACGAGGAGCGGCCGGATGAAGCTCAGTCTATTCCGCATCCGGGTTACAATCTCCGCAGCGTCTCTTTTCAGCACAAACTTTGCATGGGGAAGACCTGAGTCTTGTCGCTTCGGCGGTGGAGCATCGCTTTGCCCGCTCTGCCGCCTTTTTGAGGAAACCAGTTAAACTTGTTTCCACTTGTGCAGCACCACTGAATCAAGCAATTCTAGATTTTCGGGCCGTGTTTCTGGGTGTCCTCACAGGATTCGAATCGCTTTCATGTACCCCAGTCTCTGTCCATGGTGCTGACTCCAGCATGAAGAGGTCTGTCCATCCCACGTGATGGAAAAGGTTATCCAGCCGTCCATGTGAAGCAGAAAACTAGAAAACTGTCCGTGCGGTGTTTATGATGCCTTTGGATGCTTCACAGGGTTCGTTGTGCAAGGCAATGTATTGCAAACTTCAACCACCACCTCAAAAGCTCTCCGGCCACGGCCTGACGGTACACTCACAGTGCACTCACACCACAGAAGGCTGGCGTGTTGGCACCTGATCAGACGCACTTGACGCCGACGATCTTCTCTTCTCCGCAAGCGGCTTGCACAGTCACGAAGATCTGCTTTTCTCCTGAACAGACTTGGCGGATCGCCCGGTCCTGTCCCCTTGCTCATATGCTAAACCCAAAGCCATCCGAACCGGCGACGCCTTTGGCAAACTCGTCACAGATTTCCGCCTTCATCTTCTCGTCCTCAGCGATTGACCGCTGATTGGTGAAAGCCTAAACGTCGTCGGGTGCCGGCCACTTGCCGGGACAGCCATGTTGGTTGGAAGAGGTGCGCAGGGGTTGCCACATCCCAATCCCAACTGTGACTTCAGAGATGGCTTTGCTGCAGATCCTTTAAGGAAAACGCAGGCACCAGGCCCGACAATGCAGACAACAAAAAGCAGAAACGCACGTTCACCAGGCAGTTGTTCTAAAACGCAATGCATGCATGCCGAACAATATCCATAGAACCGAGAACACACCCACCAGCTGCAAGTTCCACGATGAATGATAACTTGATAAAGCAAGCATACCGAAATGTAACATACTAGAATACGAAGGCTGATACTCCACAGCGTTCGGGAGAGGAGAAGGGTAGTCAAAACATACTCATGTTGAGTTGGGGGCTCAAGCTGGGCTGTGTGCTGTAGAAATATGTTTGCATGTCCGAATACCCAGAGAGCCAAGTGCCCCTCAGTCAAGGAATATAGCCTAAATCACAACATGAAGGACCCTTTTTCAAGCAATTCAAGGTATATTGAGGTATTGGGTTCATTGACCCAAATAAACCCTGGAATGACTTTCAACTGCATACGCACGACCGCAATTCGCTGCTGCGTCGTGCTTTTTTGGATGTTGCCAAGTCTCCTCGGGTAGGTTGAGATCGTCCTTGCAGCGTGTAAGATGAAGCTCACCAGGCAAGCTCAGCATGACGGTTCCTTGTTGTCGCCCATCTCCATCATAAGGCTTAGTTCTCCTGGCAGCAAAACATCACAAAACTATTCGCAAACAACGGATTGTGGCCGTCCTGTGTCGGCATCAGCGTTCAGCACCTCGTACTCGGTACACTTCACGAACGGCACCTCCAAGTTGTCGGAGGGGTCGCAAATATGTTCCATTCTTTTGCCTCGGCAGACGCATCACAAGCCGGCAGGACAACGAAACCTCGGAGATTGTTCCAGGACTTTCAAGATCGTCGTGAAGGCCTGTGAAGATGTCAATGGCCACGATCATGGCCTGTCCTTTCCTGGAGGTGGAGACCTCGACGCACCTTAGCCACGAAGGCTTTTGCAAGGCTGTCTTTTAGGATTTTCTGAGAATGCTTGCGGCACTGGCACTTGCACGGACGACCCTTGATCATCAGGTGCGAATCCTTTTCCACCTTGCCGGCCTGCAAGACGCGAAGCGCAAGAATGGTTCGAAGGTAACATTTGCGCGCTTCACCACTTCTTTGGTAGTGTGGGTTTTGCAACACTTTGTGCCTGCGTGCGCGCGGCACCTGCATCATCTGTCGCGGAGTCATGAGTGTCCTTCGCCGGGCAAACGGATACTTCTCGTGCCGATAACCAGCAACAGATCACAAGTCTGCAGACAAATCGGATATTTTCAACAGGAGCTTTTCGACGTCTGCAACCCAGTGCGTCCAGCTTGGCGAGGGCGGCCACGATCTTCTCTTTGTCTTCCTGCCAAGACGATGGGAAGACAGATGGTTTCAACGAAGAAAATTCCAACTCCAGATGTTTCCTTCGACAGTTCCGAAGCTATGGCGCACACCTGGCACTGGAGGACGCGCAGAAAAACACTGTGCTCTCGGCGACCATTCGTCAAAGTTGGCCTCCGCAGTAGTCGCGTCCTTCACCTTGGTCTGCAGCGCTGAACTTCCGCTGCCCATGTCGGAAATGGCAGGAGGGGCACAAATTTGCTAATCGAGCCCGCTCAAAACCCAACACGCCCCAGCACCATGTTCACGAAATCGTTGACAAAGCATGTCACCTAGGCGAATCCTACCAACATCCGATACAAAACGGAAGCCTGGAGCAGCTCGTCGTAACAAAAACAAAAGAAAACGCTACAAGTTTGGAGTTTTGTACTGTTGTTCCTTGCAGAAACAGTCTTGGTGTCAGGCTTGGCGGGTTAGGTTGACTAAACCGCTCCACCCAAAAAGACTATTCGCGAGGCTGCACTTCTCCGTTCAACCTCTGAAGCCATTCCCAGAAAGGGTCACGCGTAGTGGAGTCGAAAGCTGCCAAGCGGACGTTTGGGACACCAAAACTGATGAAGTTTGTCAGCTTCGATGCTCGACGCTATCACACGGTGGAACCGCACGAGGGCAGCATGTGGGCGCTTGCGGCTTACGTTCCGCAGGCCTATGCTCGGGCGACGGAGCAGCACCGGGAAGCGCTGCGAGGAGCTACATTTTCCGTTGCCGCAGTGGCCGATTCCGTCGGACACTTCTTGAGAAGTCAGGTTAGGCAGTGTACGATTTCGTTGTACACTGCTTGAGAAGTGCTCCATGCAGTGGAGGATGGGATCCTCCACTGCAGGTTTGTCCGATTTCGTCGTACAATTATTGACTCAAGAAGTGAGTCAATTAGGCAAGCGATCCAAGCCCCTCACGCTGTGAGCTCCTTCTTGGCAATTAAATTCTGCATTGGAGGACGGGATGCTCCAATGAAGGACTGCATCCTTCAATTTTCAAGTTTCTCACGACCTGGACCAGGAAATTGGAATTGTAGGATATTATCCTCCACTTCTCCGGGGGCCTAGTGCGGGCCCGCTGTGTGCTGGAAGTAAGGCAATCAATCCGTGCCAAACTGCTGGAGAAGCGAGTCTAGGACTGGTCGAGAAACCGGCCGGTCTATTCAGACAGCGCCAGGGAGTGATCGAGAAAACCGATCGGTCTATGAGATTCAGACATTGCCGAGAGCGCGGACCAACCAATTTTCGGTGGCTGCTTGAGATGTGAGGAATCATGGAAATCGACTTGACCGACGGAATCGGTCATATAGCACCTGTCAGTTTTTGACATATGCCATGTCTCCGTTTCGAATCGGGCAACGGCACGGACGAAAAACTCGTCCATGCCATGTCTCCGTTTCGAATCTGGCAAAGGCACGGACGAGAAACTCGTCCATGCTCTTTTCGAACACTTTTCCTGCCTTTTTGAGCAAGGTTGCAACTTCGACTGCGTTTTTGCAACACAATCGCAACGGACGACGCTAGACGCTGCGGGAATTGAGGCGGCTGAAGCATCGCCGGCGCCGGCCGGGAAACGACTGTCAAATCTGTCAAAAGTGTCAAACGGCTCGGGTATGGCGAGTACAGTTTGGGCTAGTGATGACGCTGGGGCAAGCACTGCAGTGCCCATTCAGGGCACTCTCAGTGGGGCAGTAGCCCCTTTTGACCGGGCGCTGATACCTGTCCTTCAACGGCGTGTTGCAGCCCATCTGCAAAGGGTTAATCTAGGGCCTCGCCCCTCCCCGTTCATCCCGTATGGTTGCCCTGTCACCATTCACGACCCCTTTTCGCGCGGCTCGACTTGTGAGCTTCTCACCACGAGCGTTGGCACTGGACACATCTTTGAGGAAATGCTCCGGGACTATTTTGCGCGCAGAGGTTGGCAGGTAAATGGGATACGATCCCGTGTCACCGGCAGGCAGGCCTTGAAGGAGCGTTTCCAACAGCAGGGACAGGTAAACAGCTTCCTTGGCAGCTTCAGTAAGCGCTGCCAGCTCTGCTTCCGCCGAGCTTAAGGCAGTCACTGACTGCTTCCTTGAGAAGCATTTGATCATCATTCCATGCCAAAGGACAATGGCACCCGACACTGAACACACGTTCCACGAGGCATTCACGTACCCCAAGAGCAGGGTCTCTGACTCAAAACTCGGGTCGACCCAGCCAAAAGCAGAGAAGCGCTGAAGGTACTCAGGCAGAGCCATCACCCAACGCACAACTCTTCTCAAACAGGCTTCGGCTTGGCTGTCAAGGATCACTCTGAAAACGACCTAGAAACCCAACAGGATAAGCTAGGTGAGGAAGCGTGAGACTGGCCCACATGAGCTTCCCAAGCACACGTCGGTATCTCTCGTACGACTCGGTGCTTATTGGACCTCCAGGGTCCTTCTTCCGGTACTCCCTCTCAAGGTTTCCCAGCACAGGCTTCACACCCTTTCCGCTGATCCCAAACTCTTCACCAAGCGACTTCAAGTAGCCCGGTTTCAAGCCAAACAACACTGGCCCATCATCCGTCACACGGACAATCACTCTTCCCAGGAACTCAAGCTGCCCTTTCTTGCCAGGCTCCAAGATCCCAGTCTGCTTCATCTTGTAGATCTTGGCCAGCTTAGCATACAACTCCTTGGCAATCTTTGGGTTCTGGGAGAAGATGATCAAGTCATCTACATACACCAACACCAAGGTCAACGACCCGTCCTTCTCAAGACGGTGGTGCACAGTAGGGTCCGCAGTCTCTCCGAACCCAAACTGTCCACGCAACGTGTTGGTGAACTCCAAGTACCAACTCAACGGCCCAACCCGCAAGCCATTCATGGCTTTGTGCAACTGAGCAAACAGCGGCTTGCCCTCTTCATCATACATCCCGTTGGGAAACGGATGCATTCAACACCTTGGACAGGCGCCTGAATGAAGGCTACCGAGACATCTGCAGACAAAAGCGTTCCACCTCGAACCGCGTGAACTGCAAGGACACCTCGCAAAGCTTCCAAGGAGGTTGTAGGGGAATATATCCCATCAGCCAAGGGATTGGAACCGAACGTATAGTCACACACAACCAAACGCGCTCGAACACGGTCCGGGTTTGAAACAGAGGGTTTGGAGGTTAGTGCCCAACGTGGTGTGGATTCTTCGCACGGCCTTCTTCCGGGCCTCAGCTTCTCCAAGCACACTCGCCACACCAAAGGCATCTAACTCCGAGAGCTCAAGCTTCATCCCTTCCTCGAGATGCTTTCTCGCAAAAACCTTACCCGAAACCTCACAGACCGCGTTGTCTGGGACATGCACCCAGATCTTCTTCCCTCCGAACTTCACACTAAACCACTCCTTGGGATTATCTCCTCTCCTCAGCTTCTGGGCCACACGGAGGTCAGGCCCATCATAGAGCTGGCGAAGACCATACTCATAGAGCCACGTGAGGCCCTCATCCATGGCATCATCTCCACCAACATCCATATCAACATCATCCTCATCAAGGACACCACCAACGGGAGGAGGTTCAACATCCATCCCATCATCTCCAGGAAGAGAAGGAGAATAATCAGCAAGATCGTCATCCTCCATCGCATCAGGAGCTCCAAGCTCTTCTGACGGTCCTACAGGGAACTCAAGGCTACCATCAGGCAACGCAGGAGGATCAGGAGGAGGCTGAGGTGCATCCAAGGGCACATCAAACTTGATGGGTCGCTCAGGGTCCTCACGGTTTCCTTTCAGTTGGTCTAGCACTGCTTTGTCAAACACTACCGGGTCCCGGGCACGAAAAGAGCTGAAAATCTCCAACCGAGGCGGCTTCCCATCTCCTAAGGGAACAAAGACACGTATCCCAGAGCCGTTGGCACCGTGAGGCCCAACATAGATAGCCCGCACCAGGCGCTTCCCCCGATGCTCCGGATAGTCCTTTTGAGGCTTACCGAAACCTACCACCCCAAACTCACAACTCTTCACAGCTTGGACCGTGGAACCCCGAAGGCGTTCCAGAGGCGTGCTTTGCTCCTTGGACACATGAAACAAATTATGCATCCTAACAGCATACCGCATGGCTTCAACAAACAAGTGGCTTCCTAGAGGCAGCTGCCCTCCTACACGCTCTTCCAGTCCTAGCCAAACAGACCAAAACGCTTCTTTCACTAGGCAAATGTTACGCTCAACAATGCCTTTCGCCTGGGGCCTGTTCACTGCAAACGGAACCGTCCTACAAACGTCCTATGCTTCGCAGCATCCCGGAACACACTCTCCAGGAGGTGTTCTTGGTCACCGTGGACAACAATGTCCAGCCCGTTGAGGCCCATCTCAGAAAGAGCCTTGCAAATGGTTGGTACAGGCACAGGGTCCTCAGGACCTAAGACAACAGTGCTCAAGTGCTCAAGTATCCCGATAAAAAATGAACCATCAAGAGAAACCGAACATTTCGACCGAAGAAGCCAAAATCCACCTGAAGCTCTCCTGGGGCATAGTGGCTCTTCATGTTCTTGCGCCGTGCTGGGACACGACCACGTGCCGACTGGCACACATCACAGAAACTCAGGTAGGGCTGATGCCCTTTGTTCCGGCGCGCCCGCAAACGCTCTGAAGTGATGTACACTGGAACCTCAAGGTCCTCCGGAGGAGACAAGCCTGACGGCTCTGGTCGAGGTTCGGGGTCCTCAGGGCTCGGGGGCTTAAGCTTTGGTTCTGGGTCTGGCAACAACTCTTCTTCAGACTCAACATTGATCTCAACCGGCAAACCTGCAAGCATACGCGCCCTATGCACAACACGCGCAGACAAAACATGCTCATGCACAACGTGTGGGGCCTCAGGAATCCGCTGTGCTTCCGCTTTGTGCTGCACGCGCAGTGCAGCAACTTTGAAAGTTTAAACCCTTATACCAGTATACTTCTTATAATCACGGCGCGAGCTTCGGAATCTTTTCTCACTCTGAGCTCCGCTGTTAGACTGTTGGGCTGTCTTGAGCCTAGGTTTGACCTTCGGTGAAACACTGGATTCCTGTGTATTTCTGTACTAGGGGAAAATTCAACTATCTGTTACGCCCTCATCGCATACACAGCTTTGTCGTGTAATGCGATCCTTGTGAAACTTTTCCTACATCCACCACGGTTCTCGCATGCTCTTGTGAGCCTTAAGCTTCACTTCTCGCAAGCTTTTCAGCACTTTTGATCGTCTTTGGCTTCTTCTTTCCTTCTTCAGCTTTGCGGATGTCCTAGATATCGAATGCGTGAAATTCCACACTCTGCTGGCATGGCTTTCACTGTCCTATTGAAAACTCGGGCGCACTCACTTTTTCTCCACGTCGCGGCCGTTGCTGTAGTCCGCAACTCGTCTTTGATCGCCCATTGGCGCTTTCAGAAACTTTCGGCATTTTCAGCCTTGGCTTCTTTCGTAGTGCTCGTAGTGCCTTTTGTCGTATGCTTTAGGAGCCTTTTACGCGGTCCCTTTTAGCATTGTCTGTGGCCTTTGGCTCGCCACTTCCTTCTTTGGCATTTTGTGAAACTTCTCTCTTTTCTCACAGGCTTGAAGCAGTGTGAGACGAAAAACATTTGAGCCTCCTGGGCAGATTTCCGCCCTCACTTTTCTTGGCTCTTCAAACCTTAATACCCCAAGGGCCCTTGGGTCCTTTCTTCAGTTGAGTCTGGGGTCCCCGGTTGGGGTCTTCCACCACGACGCCGGATTCTTGGTCTTTCTTCACCATAGTTGTTGGTATTGTAAACATCTTCTTCTTGCTGATCCTGTAGTAGAGCTGGTGTCATCTCTGCACTTCTTTGTTGAGAACCAGCAACGAAAGCATCACACGTCATTTGTGCTTCTCCACTCAACACTTGCTGACCCATAACTTCAAGTGTATTTCGCCTTTGGGCCAAAGTCATCTGGTTCCATTCTTCTTCACTGAGTTCTTCTGGTCTTTGGGTTCCACCTGCAGTCGCTTGTTGACTCCATTCTTCATCCTCCTCCGTGTACCATTCTTCGTCAACATCATACCATGCTCTCCAACATGCTTCTGCATGGTCCCGGATACATTCCGTACATGAGCAGGTAACGTGGCTTTGCTTAACCCTACTACAAAAGCCTTCTTCACACCATGCGCAAGGCCTTCCACAGAGTCTTTCAACAACCGTTGTCACCTCTTGAGTCCTCCTTGTTGGCCTATCTTGTGGGTGGCATCTCCAGCAGGACCTAAGTCCTTTTCTTAGCGCTTCATCAACGCTCATTGCTTCCGTCTTCGGTGGTTCAGCCCACCACATACATGTCACCTTGTGGTAAACTTTTCTGTTTGGGTACATGTAGACCTTTTCTCCGCTCTTGCCTTGTACCCTTTTGTTGCACCACTTCACACTGATATAAATCATCTTGACCGCTTGCTGAATGAGGAAACATGCCCCCACCAGACTCAACACAATCATCATAACATCTTCCATTTCTCTTGTGCTCTTTCCTTCACTTTGGTCTTCTCGGTTAAATTCTTCCTTCCTTTCTTGGGCCAAAATGGTTGCGGTATTTCCATGAATGCACTCACTCAATGTTATAACAATCAACCAACTTGTGCATGTGTGAGCTCCTGTAATCTTTCTGCCATCTTTGGTCTTCACTTCCTTTGCATCTTTAGCTAATTGATCCAGCTCTTCAAACCTTTCGTCCATCAGCTTGCCTTGCTTGACAATCCCTTCTCGGATTTTTTGTGGCAAAACGACCTTCTCTGAAGCTAGGGCTTCAACGTTCTCCTTCTTTGCAGCTTTGAGCTCCTTTTGCTCTCTTTCCAGCTCTTCGGCTGTCTTCTTGAAACTTTCCATATCTTCATCTTCTTTTCTTTCTTCACTTTTCTTCGCTTTTTCTCCATCTTCTTCCGACTCACTTTCGTCTTCTTCTTCATCAGATTCCGGCTCGGATGCTGCTTCACTGACCTCCTTTGTTGGCTGCTCTTTTTCTCTCTTTTCTGCTTCTCCGTCGTTTCCATTGTCCGTAGACTTGTCTTCACGAGATTGGTTAAGCTGCTCAACCAATTTCCATATATCATCAATCGAGGGTCTGTCTTCCCTCTTCTGCTTCAAGAGCCTGTTGATGTACTCCACCGACTTGATGCTTCTGCACTTATCGGATATCACCACCTTTAAAGCTCCATCATCAGCCATTGCTCTTCCCTTTTCCTTTTCTTCACGGGAAATCTTCTTGAAAATCTTGAGCAAAACGGCTTCGGTAGTAATCCTTGGCATTACCACTGTCATGAACATGCAGATACACACCATAACTGCAATCATGCACATCACTGCTCTTGCTTTTCCCAGTCCTTGTTCATCTTCTTCACCAACTTTTCTTGCTTCAGTCAACGATAACAACACTCCTCCGTCTGGATGATCCTTGCAATCACTTTTTCATCAAATCTTGTGACACTTCTTGATCTTCGAACTTCAACTTCTTCTTGACCTTCTTGAGCATCTTGTGTCAAATACTCACCTGTATATCCTAGACTTAGCATGTACTTGCGTATTTTCTCCCTCGTCAGGGATTTTGTCCCTAAGTCTGACGGATTGTCCCTCCCTGCTATCGCCTTTATGGTAAGCTTCGGGATTCTTTGGATCCATAATAGGTTCACATCTAAATGACGTGCCTTGCCTAAACCTTTTCTTGAGATCAATTGCCTTGAGCTTGACGAATCGCTGTATAACACCAGTCTTGGTTCCAATCCGAGGATTCTTTTCAACAATTCTTTCAGGAACACTCCTTCAGATAAGATTGATGTCGCTGCGATTGTCTCGGCTTCGTAGGATGATGATGCTACGCTCTTTTGCCTCTTGCTTTGGAAATGAACCAGATTTCCATTCACCATTATCACTCCACATGATACGCTTTGTCTTGACTCTCGATCTGCTGCCCAATCACTGTCGCTTATCACCTCTACCAATGCTGGCACTTTGTAGTTGTCTCTTTCAACTTTTCCTTCATCGCTTCTGTTCCTCACTTCTGCGGAACTCTTTCCAGGATAGCTTCCCTGGTGTACCAACGCAAGTTCAGGTGTTCCCTTCAGATACTTTCCAACGTACCTTAGCATTTCCATGTCTGCTTCAACGGGTGATGCGAGCTTTGTCGACAGCTTCTTCAGGACATACATAATATCTGGCCTCCCGGGCGCAAGATACAGTAATATCCCTACTCCTTTTCTGTACGTGTGGTGATCTTCCGCGCTCAGCGGTTCCATTCCACCTTTCTTTGCTTGAAACGCTCTTCCATTATCTGCTGGACACGGTAGCTTCTTCGGATATGATCCTTCCAGTTTCAACACTTCTACCAGTCCTTCCACGTACTTTGAATTCATCGTGATCTCCACATCTCCATTGTTCATCGACTTGAAACTTCGCTTCAGAAAACTCATTGATCCTTCCTTTTCATCCAGTGGTCCTTCCACTTTGATCTTCAATCCTTTGCTTCTCAGGAATTCAACCAATTCTTGAACTCTTCTCTTGATGCATACAGTTCCATGTCATCTACATGACTCAGTACGATAACTCCGAATCCTTCTTCATCTGGCATCCTTGAGAATAGTGCCGGGAGTCCGCTGTCACTTGCTAACCCGTACTCTTCCAGGTAGCCTTTCAACTTTCCAAACCACGCTGCACTCCCGATTCGCTGACCGGGCAACGTGTATCCCAGTTCATAATATTCTCCATCGACTTCAACGATTGTTGGCTCTTCTTGCTCAACCATCAAGTAAGCATCTCCAACATCGATACTTCCAAGCGTATATCCTTTTGAAGGCGCAAACAATGATGACAGTAGCTTCACCGTGCTTGCTACGCCGGTTGGTGAAAATAAACTTGCAATGTCTGTATCACCTAACCATTTGAACTCTCTCGCTACCAGTCTTCCTCGTCTTCTCCACTCCTTGTCTCTGTGTCTCCAGTCGACAACTATCTTCGTCGATAGAAACTTGTACTTTGAAATGTCTGCTCCCTTTGGCAACTTGTTCAGCACTTTCATCTTTTCCAGTCTTTCCAACTCGTGCTGCTTGGACACACCTTCAACCTTTTCCATTTCTTCATCCGCTAACTTTGGTGGTCCGCTTTCAAAGTCATTTGACCATGTTGGCATACCTTCTGGTATCTCTTCTTCACCATCTGACTCTTGCCACTCTTCCTCTTCATCAAATTCTGCTTCCACTTCTTCAAACTCTTCCAATTCAATTTCTTCATCATCATGATACTGTGGAAGTTCCTTTCTCAGGAATGGCTCTATCTTTTTTTTGCACTTCTTGCATCAATCACTCTTCTCATTGAACTTGATGCTTCACCGACGGCAATAAACTTCTCCGGTCTCTTCAACGTCCGTCGTTCCTTCATCAATTTTCTGTCTTACCGCTTCTGGCTGCTTGCCTGTTTCTTCTTCCTCGAGCGCTCTGAGTCGCGGCCGCCGAAGGTGAAGGGCCGGGAGGCTTCCCTGAGCCAGGCCTGGCAGGAAAAGCCTTTATTGCCGAGGTGTGAAACAATCAAATCACCCGCAGAAACAAGTAAGAGTGTACGCGAAGGTGTGTAGTGACAAAGGTACAAGGTTGGTCACAATGCCCAGCTTGAAAATCTTCGCACAACACGTAGCGGAACATATGACAGCAGATATGTTCCAACATATCAAAAATTCCAATCAGGAATAAATATACATTCGAGGCACAATATGCATATCTCGAAAATCGGCTTCACAATGCGCTCACCTTCATTTTCATCCAATGGCGGTCACGGCGTCCTCGTCAAGAGTTGTACGATTGCGAGGATAGAAACGCCAAGCATTTGCATCAGGGCACCCGGTGCCCGCTCAAGGGGATGTGTGCATCAAAGGGCCCCAGGCTCCTCAACACTTTATCTCCCGGGTGGGTGGGTGGGTGACAAAATTTTCGCCCCACCTTTGCCAGCAGGGCACTTGAGCACAAAGCTGCCCGGTTTGCATTCATGATCAACACCACAAGTGATTGATGCCATGCAAAATAATGGCAAAAGCTTGAGGGCGAGAGGACAAACACATGTTTGTTTAAAACATCCAATTTGCACAAAACAAATTTCCACCGGTTTGATTCGATTGACGGATGCACCCAGCGCATCCTTTTCACACAAGGCAATAAAGATTTATCGCTCCGCGATGTGTTTCTTATTGCCGAGGTGTGAAACAATCAAATCACCCGCAGAAACAAGTAAGAGTGTACGCGAAGGTGTGTAGTGACAAAGGTACAAGGTTGGTCACAATGCCCAGCTTGAAAATCTTCGCACAACACGTAGCGGAACATATGACAGCAGATATGTTCCAACATATCAAAAATTCCAATCAGGAATAAATATACATTCGAGGCACAATATGCATATCTCGAAAATCGGCTTCACAATGCGCTCACCTTCATTTTCATCCAATGGCGGTCACGGCGTCCTCGTCAAGAGTTGTACGATTGCGAGGATACAAACGCCAAGCATTTGCATCAGGGCACCCGGTGCCCGCTCAAGGGGATGTGTGCATCAAAGGGCCCCAGGCTCCTCAACACTTTATCTCCCCACTACAACTCGAGTGTTGAGGCATCGGTGACCGCAGTGCATGAGCGCAAAAGGGTTTCAAGGGCCGAGGAAGTCCAGTCCACATTGGTCCGGGTGTACTCAGATCCGTAGAAGCCAAAGTTTAGGCGTGAAGCATCGTCAGCAAGATTTGCTTTGGACGGCACTCGGGCGTACCAATGCGCCGCTTCAAGCGACACGTCGATGTGCGCACCGACACACAGCATTGCAAATGTTGCCAACACCGGGGATGAGCCAGAGCCCAGGGCTGCTTTCGCTGAATCGTTGTCTATAAACCACAGCACCTTTCGGCCTTTAAGAAACTCGGCCCACACGATCTTGGCGACGAGAACTGGCAAGACTTCCGCCTGGCCTACAAGCTGACGTTTGCCATGAGCTCCCCAAGAATCTATGAACGCTTTCGGGATTAGCTCTCCGAAGAAGTGGTGCACTCCCCTGACTGGGTCAATCAAGACTCCACCGTGAGCTGTAAAACCCTCTGCCTCCTCATGGGCGCCATCCGTGAAGACTATGACCGGTCGGTCACTCGCATCAGTTTTGATTTCTCGCGGACGCATGTCCTCAAGCAACCCGATAGTGTGCTGTAGCAGAACGCAATCATCCGAGCTAAGCTTCAACACCCCGCCGCCTTTCAAGTGTCTCGAAAGGCACTTGACGGCCATCAAAGCAACGCGCCCGAAGGTATGGGTCGAGGCATACAAGAGCCGCCCTTTCAAGCTTGCCAGCACTGCAGGTTGCACGAAACCTTCAGCGCAGACTGAGTTCACCAGCGTTCTCAAGGATTCAAGGCGTCCTTCCTTGTTTGCTATCTCCAGGATGCCTGAAGGGGCACGCACAAGTGAGAAGCTGGCTCCCAGCATGGCAAAGACCTTGGCAAATGGCAGGGACTTTTTGGGGTCCTCGGCAATCTTCCACCCTAAAATGCGCAAGACAAGCTCGGCAGTGGTTTTGGCAGACTCGGCTAACGCTTCAGTTTCCAATTGGCAGAAATCGTCATAAAAGCTAGTCACTATGAGCTTTACGATTCTCAAGAGGATCAGGCGCAACGCACGAGCAACCCGATTGAAGCTGGTGACTGAGTGGATCGCTCCGAAAGGGAGCGTGGAGAAGCGGAAATACTTGTGTTTCTTGCAAGTAGGGTCCCACACAGCCAGCACGGAAGCCCACGCATCCAGCGGTGAGGAGGCCAGCTGTTTGTACGCTGCTTTCAAGTCGAGCGCTCTGCCAACGATCTGTCGATTCCCTGGGCTCTTTCTCCGGATTACTGCATCCATGAAGCACTTTGCAGTCTGAGCGACAACATCGATGTCCTGAAGAAGTATCTTTTCGGAGGATGTGCAAGTGGCATTAACCATCGACGCTCTCAGGTCGTCAATGGCACGGGTTTTGTCTCCCTGTTGCACACCGAACCTTCTGGAGGGTATCCAACCATCAGGGAACAACTGATCAAGATCTTCTTCGGATAGTGGACCATGCAGCCACCCGGAACCGTCGGAAGCCTGTTCGACGGCCTCGTCCCAAAGGGCCCTGGCAACTTCATCCGATTCTCTACAGTCGGGCGCTCGGAGCATTCCTTTTACCTAAGGTGCTGCAGCTTTCAACTCGGCCTCTGCCATAGAAGCATGCTTGAAGGCAACTGGGAACTGACCGCTGGGCTTGGCATAGCCAAGCACCCTGAAGCCATCACACATCTCCTGAAACAAAGAAGAGTCATCAACCCTCGCGGCAACAGCAAGCTTACGAAAGAGCAAAAGTTTTTTGCCTTTAAGGACCTGAGCAACTTCGGGGTGTAAGCTGCAGTGAAGAGTTTCTTCTTCAGCTCGCAGTTCGGCCTCCGATTGAAGAATGGCTTTCAAGGCGTTAGTCCTGAACGCACACACTTCCACAGCAGGCGTCCCGGACACCCAGTTGATGTTCTCCAAGGCTGATGACTCGCACCCAGACAGGACATTGCACGGGTGCTCGGCTTTCATGGCTTGCTGCAGAAATTCATCTTTGGTCCAAGGAACCCCGAATGCAACAGGTTTGGTCTCGGGAGGAGGTTTGGTGTCGGAAGAAACCCCGAATGCAACAGGTTTGGTCACGGCAAGCTTTGTAGGACTGCTTTGTTCAGTCGGCACATCTAAACCCTCCGACACGCTCCAATTCCCCGGCACACTACAATCCCCACGTAACCCATGTGCCGTCATGGCATCCAGCTTACCCGATCGAAGCAAGACGGCTCCGGGAGGAACCCCAGGTAGGGAGGCACACCCTACTGAAGGCACCTGATCAGGCGGCTCGAAATCGGCGGGGACTGAGGCTCGAACCACTAACTGAAACTCGGGGACAACCGGGGGGACGGCACTAAGCTTAGTAAACCCTTGCAAGGCTACAGATGCGGGCCTCACCGCAGGCGGCATCAGAGCTCCGGCCACGCAATCAACAGACAACTGAGCGATCATGCGACAGCACTCTGTAGGCATGCACAGGTCAACAGGAGTTTCATGATGGGGGAGGCCGACGACTTGGGCCCGAACGGCCTTCCAACACCGGGCCGAAGCCGGCAGGCAAAAGCAAAAAGGAGTCGGGTATGCAGTCAATGTGGCCAGAAGCAAGATGAAGAACTGTTCCAGAGCAGCGCTCAGCGGCCCTGGTTTAGTAGCATGGCTCAAAGGCGGCATGACGAACAAGAATGCGACGGCTTTCTCTTTCAACCGCTGCAAGCAAAAGTTGACATCCTCAGCTTTGCAGACGTCCCATCGCATGACCGGGACAGAACAAGCTCGATCGGGTGAATGGTGCAAGGCCAAAGTTCGGAGCTGTAGGTCGCGAAACGCAGCGGACATGCCCGGAGGCGAAGCGAAGATTTCAAGACAAAGTTGCCCTCCGGGAGTGGCGGTAGGGAGAGGCAGTGGCTCGGGAGGTAGGCGTACTCGGAAGCCAAGCTGCTCCAGCTCCGTAGTTTGTTCAACCGTCAACTCGCCCACTGAAGCTATGCAAAAGGCAACCAAGACGAGACGACGACCTTCCCAAGGCAGCGTCAGGTGCTCCTCAGCGCGAGCATGGAGCAAGCAGGGTTGCACTCGAGGGTCGAGCTTGGTCCCTCGGAGAGCAGCAGTACCATCATGCACAACCGCAGGTCCATCGGGGCGAATCACAAAGATTTCGCCACCCGAGAAGTCGCTGATCGCAACAACGAGGTTCGGATCAAAACTGTTCCGCAGGTCTTTGTGCCGAGGGGCTTGCACATCGCAAAACAGGACCACAGAAGTCCACCGATGGCAGGGCCGGACCTGCCGGATAAATGCATTGAGCAGTTGAACTGAGATTGGAAAAAGGTGGTTGTTGCGTCGTAGCCCGAACCGATGGTCGCGAGCCCAACATCCACAGCCAAAAGCTGAAGGAACATCAGTGCCTCTCGAAGCTTCCTCGAGCGGCAGCAAGTCAAAAAGGTGCTCGACATCTTGTCGTGTAGGCGGGCGAGCGATCAGCACTCGCCGTGCGAAGATTTCTGCCGCATGCTGCTGCAGAGTAATCCCGGGAAAACATAAGTCAAGGCAAAGCTCGAAATGGTCACAAGCAGGAGTAGGGCACACCGAGCTACCAGAAGTCTCGACAGCAGCTTCGACACCAAAGCCGGCCACTGAGGAGGCCTCCATCACTGCACCTAGTCAAGCATGCTTGATGAAAGGATGGGCTTTGAAACAGCCCGGATGGCAGCACAGGTGCTTGCCCTTAGGGCATTGCGCCACATCGCCATGCTCGCATTTGCCAAGGTTGTAGTTCCAACAGAGAGGCGCTCCGCTGGCATCAACGGGAACACCACCCTTGAGGGCTGCGGGCATATAAGGAGTTCTTTTCTTCGGCCGGATGTCGGATCGCCCCCCCACAGGTTGAGGAGGAGGTGGAACAGACCGATCCCCGTTCTTGCGCTTGCGAGGGTTAGGCTTGGTCTTGGCTGCGGTCTTAATGGCAGGAGCGGCACTCCCTCGGGTCCTTGGAATCAAGAGTTGCTCCACGCAACGCATCTTAAGAACTACAGGCAGATGTCTGTCCAAGGGAAGGCCTCCGTCAGAGCCCAGAGTAAAACCCGCTCGACATTGATCACTGAGCCGGAGGTGGATTTCTCGATCACACATGGAGAGCTGAGTCAATGTGACCCTCTGGTACCCCTCAGGAGCATCCTTGTAGTAGGCGTCGAACAAAAAGTTGATCAATGCCTCGTGAACTTCGAAGGTCATGAGCTCGGCAATCGCATAACAGACTCCTCGACGACGAAGTGCATGATGAACCATGAGGTCAGTGGCCACATTCGCCTCAAGGCGAGGAGCATCCTTGTGCTCGCGCACCACTCCACTCTTGTCCGGCTTCCAAGCTTTCAGCAGATTGTCCTCTGATGCCCCAACCACTTCTTGATCACGGGTGGTCAGCCTCGACCATTCGATGTAGCGAAGTCGCCCTTCATCCAGCATGGCGGCGAAGAGATTGATGCTCGCGTGGCTGGGCTCCAGAATGCCTTCAAGCTTCAAAGGTGCGATCTTCGGAGTAAGCACTTGGAGCCGTGCCCCGATCTCAGCAACCGGCAATTTGCGGGGTGCGGACTCATCTGTCCCATCGACCTTGCGTTTAAGGTCTGCAGCAGTCAAGGTCCAAGCCTCCCAATGGAGCCGTCGCAGAGCGGCATCATGGGACGCGTGGGTATCTCCCAACACAGCTTCCAGAACCACCCGAACAGCCGCTTCGGCTCCCGCAGTGCCCGGCGTGGCTGTCGGTGCATGAGCAAAGTTCGCAAAGGTTCCCCACCCTCGGAGGTCCAGCCGATCAATCACCTCGCCGGGCAGGCCGACCGCCAAGCACCTTTGGCGGAAGATGGCCTTGGAGTCAACATAGGACATGGCTTTCGCTATGTTTGCCTCGCAAAACTCGAGCCTTAACTCGCACGACGTCGCTCACGAGCGCCGGGACCAGTGCTAGGTCCCGTCAGCAGGCACAGCTCAAGCTCTTGTTTCAGCTGGTACAAATGTCGCCTCATTTGAAGCAAGACAAGCACGGGTTCAGGATGACGTTGGGTCGGGCTCCTAGCTCAGTGTGCGCCGCGGTGGCCAACCGCCCACACAGAAACACAGTAGCATCGTCATCATTAACTTGCCGGGCTCGGTGCACGGTCTTACGTGCTTCATGCAAGTAGTATACATAACCATCCTGGCTGGAGCTATCGAGAGTTTCGCTATGAGCGTGTATCTCGGCCATTTGCCCATCAAGCTCCGACTCCGCACTATCGGAGTCGTCATCTGGCTCTTCGCTGGACTCAGAGTCGGAGGACGAATCTGCTAGAAGGCGGCTCACTTTTTCAGCCCGCATTCTTTTAGGCTCACCCCCATTGCGTAAGAGTGCCAGAGCCGAATCATAATCCTCAGCACCATGCCACCTCTGGAGGCGCGGCTCGTCAGGCGAGAAGTACCCTTCCTTGATCATCTCAAGAGTATTGGCCACCCTAAAGATAAGCGGGGCGGCTGCATCATGGGCGTATTCCAACTCTGATTTGCCCTCAACGCCGACATGATAACCTGCTCTTCGGCACATGGCATTCGTCGCTGCCCCTTTGGTGAGCCAAGCTAGGCACGTAGCTTTGCAGCTGTGTGTTGCAATGTTAGCCAGCTCCTCAAAGGTACACACATCCGAGAGGATTTCTCGCATCCAGACCGAAGCGTCAGAAGACCGGAGCTTTCGTTCTGACAAAACCCCCGTCTGCAGTCGGGCACCTCATGAGCGGTTCATCCTCTGAAGCACTCAAACCGAGTGCAGCACGATTTTCCAAGTAGGATGTGGCCCAACACTCAGACCCGTGCACTCCTGGACTTATCGCAAAGACAGGAATGAGCCGAAACCGAGTTGCCCGCCGAAGAGAGCTGGTCTTGGATCCATACAAGCGAAGAGTGAGGATGTTGTGAGCCTCACCCTTTTCAAGCTCCGGTTCTTCAAAGCACATTTGCCCATCACTGAACCTGAGCCTGCCATGCACAAGCACACACAAGAATCCAGCAAAGATGGAAAGCGCACTCGGTTCGCCACATGCAAGTTGCTCCAACTTTCTCAATTGATGGACTTTCAAGGGCCATTTCTTGACGATGGGTCTTTTCTCCACCCCGGCGATCGTAGATCCAATGACCCTGGGTGACAACATGGAGAGATCACCGGCACACTGCAGCAGGCTATGCGCAAAGCGGATGCTCTGTATGAAGCGTTCGCCCCTGGAAGCAGGAGCTCCCTCGGCTCGCAAGTAGCATGTATACTGGTACAAGCGATCTTCACTGGCAGGGAAAAGTTGGTTCTCACCAAAAGTTGCTCGCTGCCATCGGGCGTACTGAAGGAGGCTGCCTGCTCGACTACGCAATGTTGAAGTAGCCTTGCGGGCGAAGACGTCATCCAAAATTATCGGAACCTGGGCATCCGAAGCCTTCGAGAGAGCAACTGCCAGTCCACACACGGAGGTGACTATGAGCGCTTGCCACAACGCGAGCGCCTTGACACGCTCCTTGCGACTCTGATTGTCTCCCCCTTTGCTGATCGGCAAGGCCCGTCTGGCGGGGAATGCAAAACACTTCGGAGGTGCCGGATCTGGTTCTTGCACTTTGGGTTCCGCAAATGTCGGAGGAGAAGTGTATCCACACCCGGACACATAGCTTCCAACCGGATCCCAAGGAGTCGGTACTTCTTTCAGAGTTTGGATGTCACCAGTCCCCAAATCACGTTTGGCAGCTAACAAGCGGATCTCATGTTGCATCACGTCACACCCGCACGCAAAGGGCTCGGCTGAAGAGATCTCAAGTGTTGTTGACCTAAGGAGCCCGAGAGTTTCCTCCCCAAAGGCGAGCAAGAGGGCCAAGGATCCAGCCCAGAGCCCAATCAGGTGCCAAGCACTCGATAAGGTCCTGTCACTCACCCAAGGTGAGAATCGCCAATCGCCCAGCAATCGCGATGTTAGCACTCGACTCTGTCGGGCCCCAGGCCTTCGAGAGAGCACGCTCTCGCAGTCGTCCCACAAATGGCCGAAGTGCCTAACAATCCGTTTTGTTGAGCCCCAAACCGAACGGCCTAAATGAGGTCCGGACCAAAGAGGTGAAGAAGATCCAAAAGGGTTCCCCCTTTTCCCGATGGAAGGGAAGTACCGTCGTGCAAGCGACCTGTATGCCACAGAGAACAGTACACCCATTCACAATGATCAATAAGGTGAGCACCCAGTGCTCGCAGCAGTGTAGCCAACGCTTTCTAGGTATCAGGAAGTCAAGAGCGGCTTACTCTCACTTGATCTTGGGCCCACACCTCAATCAGGATCGAAGCTCGCCAACCTCAAGGAAAGCCCAAGCTTCCCTATGCAAGGAGATGCCCGGCATCTCCCTGCACAGCACACTCCTCTGCGCTGCACAACTTGAGGCTGCAGCTTAAAGCAGGCAGTGTGCCAGAATCACCTGGCAAGTCTCAGTTGCCCAGCAACGAGGGGCGGCCAAAAGCCAAGGGCCAAGCCCTGTCTCACAGGTGGACTGTGTTCCACCAGCACAACCTGAGAAAGAAAAAGGGTCGCCCAGCGCCCAAAGAGGAGACTCAACCCTAAGAGCCCAGCTCGAAGGGTCGACTCACTGAGGAGTCTCCAAAGCTCACCTGAATGTAACAAATTTGTGGCACCTGCGTCAAGGTAAAAGAAACCCAGACTGAGGCATCGGCTCACTGGCGTTCAAGCTCACGCCACCAAAAGCTCAACAAGAAGCTCAGAGCAAAACTCGCAAACAGGATTCGTTCAGGTATGCTCTTTCAGAACGGTGCATCATACACTGTCTAGGGCATTCCAAAGCGCGCTCAAAACATGTATCCTTCCTTTTGCACATCACAAGCCATGCAGGTTTCGGCAGGAGTTTTCTAGGGCAGACATCACCCCCATACCCCATGGGCACAGGAAAATACAGCCCCTGTCAGCAAAGCCCACAGAACCCCCCAGAAAAGTAACAGCGAATCGCGACAAGCATATCACTGCTAGGAGTCTGCCGGAAAGCACGGGCATCGGCTGCAGGCAGGCAGGAGGGTTTAGGGACCGCGGCTTACAGGAAGGGTCTGAGAAACTGCTCCAAGCGCACCAGACGCGCCACGGAGGGCGAGCACAGCAGCTTCAAGACGAGCAACACGCCTGTCCAAGCTCCTTGAAAAGTTTTCGTCGATAATAGCACCAGTAAAAGACTCAACATGATCCCAGCGACCAGCAAGAGCTATGGTTTCCGAAGCAACACTGACACTGGCCGGGCGCTTCCTGTGAGAAACAGGTCGAAAAGCACGAGTGCTGGCTGTCAAGCTGCATCCACAAAGCTCTCGCTTTCGTTCAGACGAAAGCCCAGCGAAGATAACGGCATGCGGGCGTGCCTCCTCAAAGGAATCGCCCGTCTCGGAAGCGACCACCGACTCGCAGTCAGAAGAATCCTCAAAGGCGTCGATGCGACGCCACAAAATCCTGTTCTGCTTCTCAGCCTGTGGTTCCTGAACCGAAGACAACATGCACGCCGCGTAGCGGCGCTGAGCTAGCTCTGCAACGATAGCACTGGTGCGCAGCGCAGCCTGGCAAGGCTGGCAGGAAGTATGCCTCCAAAGTACCTGACGCGACAGATGTTGAAGGGGAACAGCACCGAGCTCGGATCCTTGCGAAAGGTTGTCGGTACCAGACACAGCGGCTTCACTCATGCTGATGCAACTGAAAGCGGCTCGCTTCAAGCTGCGAGTCAGACGGAGTAATCAAAACCTGCCCCAATGAGGGAGGGGCGGCGTGTCTGAGCCTCTATGGGGCGCAAGCGAAGCTCCAGGGCCCTCCGGTCTCTTTCCAACTCAGTAATGCGATCACAAGCAACGGAGAGCGTACCACTCTCACTGAGCTCAGGCGGAGGAGCCGCAGGCTCTGCCCTGTTCATCTAGCACCCCCAACGGGGGGGCACCGTGCACTCAGCTAAAGCCTTGAGATTAGCACCTGGAGGCTAGTAGCCAGCACACTACGGGACTCTAGAGAGCCTGACAAAATTTTCGCCCCACCTTTGCCAGCAGGGCACTTGAGCACAAAGCTGCCCGGTTTGCATTCATGATCAACACCACAAGTGATTGATGCCATGCAAAATAATGGCAAAAGCTTGAGGGCGAGAGGACAAACACATGTTTGTTTAAAACATCCAATTTGCACAAAACAAATTTCCACCGGTTTGATTCGATTGACGGATGCACCCAGCGCATCCTTTTCACACAAGGCAATAAAGATTTATCGCTCCGCGATGTGTTTCTGACACCTACAGCCTAAACCCACAGTCGTGTTGACTGGGCGTGCTTGCCAACTGCATTGCATACCCGGGCGCTTTTCCAGGCAGGTGCTAAGCCCAAAACTCAGCAGGAGAAAAAAGGTGCGAAAAGAAAGCAGGCTTTGCTAACTGCAGGACCTACGCCACTCAGGAGGGCAAGTCCCCCTTGCCGCCCTCCTTGGAGCCGCAAAGAAACGGTTCGGCCTCACTGTGTTGTTACTCAGCCCATAGCCTCGGTGGGAAACCCCACCTTACGAGTTGGACGATGGGTGCGAGAACGCAAGGGCCACCTCACTAATGGGGTTTGGGGCGTTTCGTTCCCAGCGCAAGTTGAGGGGAGAAAGACCTTGTTTCGCCTCTTACTAACAAGGGAGCACCCATCTGGGCACTCGCCACCTCCACCAACCAAAGTCCACCCAATGACAGTGGAAGCAGGTGCTGGAGCTGCTGTCCAAGCAGTTCACGTCTGACACCAAGATCTTCGGCAAGTCCCTAGCACCCCACGAGGTGGAGGCACGCACGCAGAGCTGCCGGAGGGCGCCCGCGGGAACAGCTTTAAGTTCAAGCTCAGCTGGGATCGCGTGCGCATCTGGCAGCCGCTGGAGTTCGGGGATCTGGCCGGCCGGAGCTGCTTGAGGGTCGAGATGCGCCAGTGCTGGCTTTGCCCCCCAGCTGGGGCATCCTCCTGGAGGTCACCGATTTTTTTGGCGTGGGCGGGCCTCAAAGACAGCCGTTGCTGCACTCGGTCCCAGTAAGAACTAAAGAATGGCAAAAACGAACTGTACAAATATCAAGACTACGTAATTACTGGTGAAACATGCCGCGACTTGCAGACTTAGCCGGCAGTGGTCGTTCGACACGTGTGTTCAGTCAAAACTGCTACCGGCCACTTCCCGAAAGAATTCGGTACCCTCATACACTGTAAGGATGACACGGCAGAAACGCCGTGACACAGGCGCCAGCTGCAGTAAGGCTTCAATGTCAATTTGCCAAACAGTGGCTCGTACCTGAAACCCCAGCCGCACCATTAGCTGAAAGTTGGGCACCACATAAAAACCACGCAAGGCACGTTGCGCCAAGGAGGCAGAGACCTGCGCCTGGTATGCCGCCCACTGCTGCCGCAGAGCCCGGCCTGCTTCCAATTTCACTTGCGGATCATTGGCGGATAGATACCGCCTGGTGGTCTCAGATGGGGAGCCACCAAATAGCAAGCTAAGTGAGCGCCCCGAGACGTAGTGGATCCTATGCTCCACATGAACGTCAGGGATCGTGGTCATGGCCCGCAACCCGGCCTACCCACTGTATGCTGAGACGCTGCGAGCCCTCAGCAACCAGGCGCGTCTCAGTCCATGTGCCCCCAGATACTCATCGTTCATTGGAAGCGATGCATCATTGCAGGCAACAAAGCAACAGAGTCAGTCACGACCGCCCAAGGTTGTGACGACACATGTTCTAACACAACAAGAAGAAGCACCTGTTAAAAGGGTTGTAAAAAACACCCCGGCCATTCCTGCTAGGGAGGTTGTATTTGCACAACTTCATTCGCTTGTCTGCCATGTTGCCTGTGCCTTCAGGGTCATGGCGACCAACCGTATTGGCAAAGCAGAGCTGACATCTTCTCGTAACACGATCCAGCAAGCATTTGTCTCTGTTGGTGCAGGGCTAACTTAAAATGACTGGGGAGAGCATATACGGTATGGCTTTGCTGATGCTATTGTGAGGTATCATCGAGCTGACCCTGACAAGATTCACTCCGTCAATGACACGCTTAGAGCTGCTCTCAAGTCCTTGCAGGGTGTATCGAAACATACCAATCTTGGACTACATGTGCACGCTCGATGTGGCTGTAGGCAGCATAAGAATGGGATCAAGGATTGCCGAAGAGTCTACACGCGTTACGTACTGCCTCTTACCGCCCTTACAGCTGAGGATGACTTGCTGAGTAAATTCGATGACGCTTGTGTTGCCTCAATCGACACATTTCTGACAGAAGCTCTCCCGCGTGAAGCCTGTATTAAATGTGGTCAAATGCTTGCCCCAACTGGACTCCTTTTGCCAAAGGCGTTTCCCTTTGTGCTGGAATCACATGCCCTTGCATTCACATCCGGGGTTTTATCTGCTGGGTCATGAAATTATGCTACATCCCCGCAAGCGACATGCTTATCGTGTCGCTATGCTCGTTGTACACAGCGAAAGTCGACAGCATTACAGTACTCTTGAGTTTGCCGATGCAGGTTATGCCTATTCATATGACAATTTACATGGACTCAAGCTTGTATATAGAAAAGAGCCACCACCAGGTAGTGAAAAGGAGGCAAGTCACCAACTCTCATTTGACCAGTGGCTTCACTTGCAAGGCCCTAACGCGTCTGTCACCACAGTAGTTCTACAGGCAGCCAAAGCAGGTGCGAGAAGAACACAACATGAGTATATCAAGGCTGCTGCTGAATACAAGTTAGGTGCCTCACCCTCGCCCTATGCACTTTCTGCATCAGGGTTAGGGGTAATTGGAGCAGATCCCGGCGATGTCACTGCTTGTCATGACCAGCAAGACAGTCAAGTCTCTGAGGACTCGTGTGTGTTAGATCATGACGAAGCAATGCCTAAATTAACTGGGCTCGAACAGATACCCATTGTCATTGGCTCTGACGATGAGGATTCTGACGCCGAACGTACAGTTGTGCTAGCAGATTCATCGGAATTCAAGCGCACCGAGCAGCGACAGCGAATTGCTATTCCTATGCCCTCTGATGAACATCTTTTTAAATTACGTGCGTCTATTGCAGCTGATCAAGGAGCAACCATTGGCTTCATGCAGAACATTGACGGTAAGCCACCAGATTTTGGCAACTTATCCGATGCACCTCCTTATGCAGTCATATCTCTCTTGGATGGCTCTTCGTCAGCGCTCGACATTGTTAGGAACAAGATTGGAAGTAAGCCGTTTGCTTTCATCGCTGCGGAAAATGACCCAGCTGTGCGGAAGCTTGTTCACACGCTCCGAGGTTATGATCTCACTGGGAAGTGGAAACATTGTGCTGCTGGATTTCCTGCCTGCTATCTGACAGATGTTGAGCAACTTTTTTATGACCAATGCCGGTGCCTCAGGGAACTTGCTGCCATATGTCCTGATGTTCCCTTTACAATTTACATCATAGCGGGGTCACCATGTCAAGACCTCACATTAGCAGGTTATAGCAAGGGGGCTCTTGGAGTTACTGGTTCACGCAGCGTTGCTTTTCATTACATTTGGGCAACGTTAAAGGCGCTTGAATGCCTTCTTCCCAGCACTGTTACAGTCTGCCCGCTTGTAGAGAACGCAGGGTCTATGAAACCCGAGTTCAAACTTTACATGCAAAGATGCCTGGGGCTCCCAGAAGAAGGAGTACACACTATCGATGCTATCCACAGAAACAAAATTATGAGCCGGATTCCTCGACAATGCTGGGTATGAAAGAATTGCCGGCAATACTAGCAACAGTGAAGCGGTCAGTATGTGCCGGTATGTATCGGAGCCCCTGCAAGAGCTCAACATCGGCAAGGACTTCAACAAGCTTAATGGGCCGAAACGGGAGGACGGCCCCATGCAGGTACGCTATTAAAGGGAGTAGCGATTTTTCAGTAGCATCATCAAGCTGCTTAGCCGCACCTTTACTGATATCCCAGCTGAGAAGAATGTGCCACAAAGGGAGCAGCTCACTTGGGAAAAAGGTATCCCAAGCAATGTCGGGGTAACATACTCCACTTGTGCGTCCTCGTAGGCAAGCTGTCTCGAAGGCACGTTGGTCCCCAAAGAAAGAGATGCGGTATAAAAGGTGCGCCGGGTGGTAAAAGCGAGTAGAAAGAACAGGTGCAGGTGTACCATCTTCAAGTTCTGCCCGCGGTCTCATAATCGGCGGTAGGTGGTTAATGCGAGCAGGACCGACGCCATCGAATGTGTAGCACGGTGACCAGCCATTCTCAATGGGGATACTGGGAACCGACCAGAGCCCTCTACCTTGACCCGCCCGAGAGTCTGTCGAGACGTTAGCAATTGTCCTTCCTGGAACTATCACTATGCCTGTTTTGCTCCGACAACGTGCTCCCCAACAATCTGCGAGCCTCTCCTTTGGAAGGCCTTTTGTGCCTATCCAGGTCACACTACCCTCTGCGGATATGAGGCGATTGTTAGCTACACTGACTCAGCATGGCCTGTCGTCCTGCAAGTTGACTGGGGTCAGGGGGTAGCTCAGTGTCTACTCGGAATCGGCAAAAAGCCGTTAGTCGAATTCGCCCTTTTACCTCTTGCGCAGGCGATAGTTGTAGCTGCCTTCCACCGCATTGGAGGGACATACATCCCTGATGAATTTTGGAGCATGCGGACAGGAGAGTTGCAGCCTGAAGCCGACATGCTTCATATTGTATGGAGTCTTTTCTCATGCCTTTACCGCAAGACTGTCGTTCTCTGTATCAGGCTGAATGGTTTGAGCACGGAGGATCTGACATCCACCGCATCTTACAACTACCTCCACCACCGCTCCGGCAGGACTGCGACCACCGACGTACGATGCAGCATATACTATTATCGCAGGCTGTAGTACAGCCGAGGCAGGAAATTGCGTTGTCTGGAGGATGACGCGACCCACGCAATGCCTCATTGATCTCCTGATTAGGGGATCTGCATTAAGCTGCATTCGTACTGTTGCTGCTGGCTGTAAACCATTTAAAGATGCCGTGTTTGGACTTTCTCTACCGTCCTCCATGCAGATCAAGTCCCACCAACCTCACTCAAATCCATAATACCTTTCCATTTTTAATGTCCCGACCGATTGTTCCCGTGAGAAGACCCTTAAGGAGGTACAGGATGCCTCGGTTAGAACTGAACATACCCTGGCACCTTGCTCCGGCTTCTGACGGGCCGACACGTCCCAGAAGTTGATGGAGGCTGCTTCACCACTGCGTTGGGGGATTGCCGAGGCTGGTCCCCTCCCCCCAAATTTAACTCAGGTTTGAATCTGGGTTTGAACCTGGGTTCCCTCCCCCCGGGGGGGGGGAACATCAACAACAACCCAGGGAACCCAGGTTTGAAACCTGGGTTTAACCTGGGTTTGAACCTGGGTTTGAACCTGGGTTAAACCTGGGTTTGAACCTGGGTTCAACCCCGAGTTAAACCCAGGTTTAAACCCAGGTTATAACCCAGGTTTGAAACCCAGGTTCTAACCCAGGTTTGGAACCCGGGTTTAATGAACCCAGGTTTAACCCAGGTTAAAACCCAGGCTCAAACCCAGGTTAAACCCAGGTTCCAAACCCAGATTTGAAACCCAGGTTCTAACCCAGGTTTGGAACCCGGGTTTAACAACCCAGGTTTAAACCCAGGTTAAAACCCAGGTTTGAACCCAGGTTAAACCCAGGTTCCAAACCCGGCTTGGAACCCAGGTTCTAACCCAGATTTGGAACCCGGGTTTAAAAACCCAGGTTTAAACCCAGGTTATAACCCAGGTTTGAACCCAGGTTTGGAACCCAGGTTCTAAAACCCAACCCAGGTTTGAAACCCAGGTTCTAACCCAGGTTTGGAACCCGGGTTTAATGAACCCAGGTTCCAAACCCAGATTTGAAACCCAGGTTCTAACCCAGGTTTGGAACCCGGGTTTAACAACCCAGGTTTAAACCCAGGTTAAAACCCAGGTTTGAACCCAGGTTAAACCCAGGTTCCAAACCCGGCTTGGAACCCAGGTTCTAACCCAGATTTGGAACCCGGGTTTAAAAACCCAGGTTTAAACCCAGGTTATAACCCAGGTTTGAACCCAGGTTTGGAACCCAGGTTCTAAAACCCAACCCAGGTTTGAAACCCAGGTTCTAACCCAGGTTTGGAACCCGGGTTTAATGAACCCAGGTTAAAACCCAGGTTTGAAACCCAGGTTCTAACCCAGGTTTGGAACCCAAGTTTAAAGCACCCAGGTTTAACCCAGGTCAAAACCCAGGTTCAAACCCAGGTTAAACCCAGGAGGGCTTCAAGGCAGGCCTGGATTGGTTGCTTAAAAAATGCCTGACCTGAAGGAGGCCTTCTTCGACACGAAAGGAGACGCCCACACGAAATCGCTTAAGGGGGTTAAAAACGAATAAAAGAAAAGCAGAAACATGAAAATTCACACAAAGGCCACATAAAGTCGTTCAGCGGGACCCGCTCTTAAAAGCTCAGCCCCCCCCACCCCCCGCTTTTTGTAAATTGCAAACTCCCGCCTTTGAAGCCGCCCAACCGAAAAACCTTCAACTCCAAACCCATACTAAGCGAAAAATCAACCAAAAAAAGAACAGGGTTCAAAAGCAAGGATATAAATGCCCACGAAATCGCTTTCGGGGGGCTTAACCGCAAATAAAACAGGTTCGAAGATATGAAAATGGAAGGGGCTGCGCCTTTCCAACCCATCCGCTTTTTGCAAACTTCCTGCCTTTGACGCCTTTACCGTACGCCTTTTTCAATACAAAAGCAGAGGCCACACGAAATCGATTAAGAGGTTAAAAATGAAGAAAATAAACGCAGCAGAAACATGAATTTTCAGAGACACACAAAGACTGCATGAAATCGTTCGGGGCTGGCTCTTAAAAGCATTCCACACGAGCTTCTCAAAAGCGAGAGCCATGTTCACGAAATCGCTTGGGAAGCTTAAACGCAATAATCCTTGTTCGCGCTGAGTTCGGACACCTGTCGCGTGTGCAGCCTCCCAGGACCATGCCTTTTTATGGCCAAAACCCTTCCGCCAAAGGATGGATGTGTTGGGCCGGCCTTCGTGCACGGTTATGGAAGCAGTGGCAAGGCTCCGCTCGCCCAGCTTGATCGGCTTCGGTCGCTGCCTACCCTCACGGAAGCTCTGTGGGGATGGCGAGGCGCCCCGCCGTGGTGGGCAGTCTCAGGCCAGGGGTTGATGGGCGCGCCTGGATTTTGCGTCGTGGCACCGGAGCCCTGGAGCACGCCAGGTCCTCCCTTTTCGCCACGTGCGGCCCTGTTTGCCTCTCCACATGCGCACGTGGGCGCGCTGGCGGATTTGGGCCCTCTTGCCGCGGACATCCAGCAAGTCGCTGAGGGAAAGTCTCCCCTGCGGGGGAAGACAGGTTGATCCTGCAAATCCTGGACGCGGCCCTCTTCTAGAGAGCCGATGAGTGCCCCCTGTCCAGCGCCTCTGCCTCGGCCGAGGTGCGCGTCGAGTGCTCGGGTGCCACCACCTTTTCGGTGCCGCCCCGCAATGACACGTGGCAACTCGTCTGCTCTAACTCTAAGCGTTGCTACGGCCCGACAGGAGTCCGTCAGCAAGTCCCACGGCGCGGCTTAGTTCTTCCGGCCGATATACAAGCATACTGCTTTCTCCGCGGCCTGTTATTCTGCTGGCTCATGCTATGCTCGGCATTAGGTACGGGTTTCCAGCCCGGAGGCCAACACAACTGCACAACTCCAACGAGCGTGGCGCAGCTCCCACCTGCAGGAGCCGCATTCGGCCTGCCTAGCCGCCCTCTGCATCGCGTTTGTGAGTGTTACTCCTTTTTTTTTGGCGTGAGCGGGCCTCGTCGACTACAGCTGTAGCACTCGGTCCCTACAAACAGACAAACCAACAAACAAACGAAAACAGCGGTGAAACATTGCGGCTAATTAAAGAGGGCTAAAGCTAGCTGCGGCGCACAGGCTTTGCCGGTGTTGGCCGTTCAGTACAAGCTACGGGTCCTCAGCGACCGATTCACAACAACAATGGGCCGTCGCCCAGAGCTGTCCAAGACCGTCGGTGGAGCCCAAGTCAAAGCTCCCGCCGCCGTTCTAGTCCCGTCGAACAACGGTCAGCCCCGAGGTCCTGTTGTGTCACGATCGTGCACGGAAAATCCACAAGTCCACCGAGTCGTCAACCAGTGGCGATGGCCAAGGAAGAAGACAAATCGACGTATGTCGATAGTCATGGACTGGGGAACTGGGTGATGGATTTCCGTTTCCTAATTATAAATGGGCGCGACCTAAGTCGACGGCATGTCGCTGCCGCTGCTCGGGAAGTGAGACTCCCGCAGAAGGTACAGCAACTGGTACTGGCCCTGATCATACAGTTCCTTGAGGCGGCGAAAGCCATACTGAAGCGTGTCCCTGTCAGGCTCATGAAGGTGAGGCATGAGCTCAACGGAGATAAAAGGGAGCTGGATGCCCGGGCCAATTCCACCCTGCTCAATGAAAGTTTGAGCCGCCAAACGCCAGTCATCCTGTCCCCAAGCGTGGCCGGTGGCCAAGACGAAACCGTGGCTGGCGACCGTCGGGCAAGGCCTCTTGATTGGATTCTTGTGCGACCAATCGATGGATAAGAACTTGGGCCCGCCGGCAGTCCCATGCATCTAAAAGGCCATAACGCCACAGGCGATCTGGAAAGTAGAAGTCCATATTTCGAGGGCCGCGCAACCAGAACACGACAACAGCACTGAGCTCCCAACCATCGGTGGTGGCAGCCGCACGAAGACGATACAATGCGGCATGCAATAGTTCTGCGGACTGAAGAGGGAGTGTGGGCTGCGCTTGCAAACCCAGGGAAGCATCGTCTAGCGGAAGCAGCAGGCGAAAAGTGCCTTTACACACGCCCGCGCCGCGCCTAGCAAGGAGAAGTCCACGATGGAAACCTTCCATCATGCGGGCCGCAATCGCAATTTGGGGTTGGTGTTAAAGAACGGGCTTCACTAAGGGTTCCTACCCACAAAGACTGTCGGACACTTTTGTTCCTGGGCACGGTGTGTCCTGGGGTCTCGAGCCTTGCACGTCGCGTGTGCGTGTCGGCTGTTCCTATGCATTAGCACTGTAGTTCCTGCAGGTGTACTGTCACAGGTGGAATGTTTAACACCCCGCCTTCGAAGTTAGTGCCGGTAAGCTTCTTACCAAACTGGCTTCGACACTTCGTTCCTTTACAAGACAGTACCTGCACGACTTTCTTTTCTACTCGAAAACAACTGTTGTTCTTCTGCGCAAACGTTTCCGTTCACTCGCAATCCTCTCCAAGGTTGCTCGACTGTACATGACTGTTCCTGAACTTACTTAGATCACCACAGAAACAAAAAGGGCTGTGCCACGGTTCCTGTGTCCTGCTTCACTGCTCTTTCTTCGGCTCTCTGGCCTCAGTACTGCTCGTTGTTCCTTTGCTTCACTGGAAGTTCACTTCTTTGGTGCACTAGCTCCTATATCCCACCACCATCCCCAGAACGCCTCCGGGACAATAGTGGTAGTAAGTAGTTAGCTTGCGAGCTAGCCGAGCAACGACCGACAGGGAGCAACGCACTCAGCTAGCACGGACGGACTTTTTATCTGGAGTGGCAACTATCCCAGGTTGCCTGGAGATCCGATAGCCTTCGGCTATCCATCCCCAGGGTGGGCAGGGCGGGTACTTCAAATTTACCCCCCTGATGGGGGACTTTATCCAGAATGGCCACGGTCACACACACTTTCGTAGCCATTCCAAGTCACAGCTATCCTGTCTTCGCATGTCAGAGGCAACTCTCCTGCGAACGACGATAGCGAACGAAACTTCGTTTCTAGAGAAGCTACCTTCGATAGCTTCGGGTAGTAATAGGTTAGCTAGCACACATAGTCGTAACTCGTTCCTCGTCACGAGGTACGTGCACTAGCTCCTATATCCCACCACCATCCCCAGAACGCCTCCGGGACAATAGTGGTAGTAAGTAGTTAGCTTGCGAGCTGGCCGAGCAACGACCGACAGGGAGCAACGCACTCAGCTAGCACGGACGGACTTTTTATCTGGAGTGGCAACTATCCCAGGTTGCCTGGAGATCCGATAGCCTTCGGCTATCCATCCCCACGCATCGCCACTCAGGCTACCAGGGATCTAGCTTCCGGGCCTTTCGGCTAAACTTCGACACCCTATCCGGGGTCCCTCGCTTTCGCGTGCCTAGCTCCTTGTAGAAGCTATCTGCATGCGCGAGTAGCCGGCCAAGGACTCGCCACTTGAAGTCCTTCCCCGTCAGATCTATCCTCTGATCG
The DNA here is from genome assembly GCA_905221615.1 of Symbiodinium sp. CCMP2592. Lineage (NCBI taxonomy): Eukaryota > Dinophyceae > Suessiales > Symbiodiniaceae > Symbiodinium > Symbiodinium sp. CCMP2592. The sequence goes on from CAJNDT010006122.1 coordinate 323,484, forward strand.
GGGTCGAACTCCTTAAATTCTTCATTGGTGAGGTCGTCCGCTAGCTGGTTGATGTCTCTCCGTATCCACTGGAGCTGTAGCTCACAGTTCTTCTGGGATAGCTCCTCCGCTACCTCCATTAAAATTAGCATGGAGGGATACTTGGTCGTCATAGCCTTCTTCACAAGTGCCTCATTGGACTTGTTATCCGTGTATCCGCGGATGGCTACTCGCGAGGTCTTTCTATCCTCGCCCTCGGGGACCAGAGACGTATCCCCACGAGGGTCGCTAGCAGTTCTAGCGCAGCTATCACTTTCTTGGGATCTCCTTTCGAGAAGGCCCATGGAGCCCAGGCCTTATCCACTTCGAGTGAAAACCAGGGTCCCGGCTTCCCTTCGGATATCTCCAGAAAGCCCCCTATCCAGGCCCTATCGGACTCAGCTTTAGCATCAGTGAAAAAGCTCAGTGGTGGTAGCCCAGCGTAGAGGGTCACGGGACGTTGAAGTCTCTCGCCCTGGTCGAGCTTGTCGGCTAGCCATCGCATCAGGACCCTCAGCATCGTAGGTATGATGAGGTATCCCGACTTCCCCTGGATAGCCGCGCACCAGGCGTGGAGGGGGCCCAGGAAGGGTCTCTGCCAATCCAACGCTATGGCCGCGAAGCCTAGTCTTCCTAGCCCCTGCTGCATCTCCTTGGCCGTCACCTTGCCGGAGGCCACCTTGTCGTGAAGCCAAGAGGAGAGCCAGGATGCACGCTTCTTCTTCCGACATGCCTAGCCTGTGGGAGGAATACTCTGTTTCCATCCCCAGCCACTCCACTCTATAGCCACCTCGAGTCTTCGCCCACTTGAAGGGATAGCCCAGGAGAGAGGAGGAGGTAACTCAGAGGAATCCCCTTCCTCCCCTCTGTCCCTATCCCCAGGGCCTCAAGGTCGTCGGCATATAGCAGGAGGTCGATGGGGTAGCCAGGTCCCAACAGATGATGGGTAGCCCGTAGCCCACATGCGGCTATCCTAGTCCACCAGTAGCTTGCTGGAGATAGCCCGAAGGTACCCACCTTGTTGACGTAGACGATCTGGCTATCCGGGTCCCGGGGATCGTCTCCTCGGTATCTATCTGGCATCCCATGAAGCCGTGCTCGCTAGCCTGATGTTTGTATCGCCGATGGGCCTTCGAGATATCCCCAACGACCGAGAAGGCCACCTCTCCACACCGGATAAGTTCTCGCAGGATCTGTTTCTTTTCTCTCGCCCCAGGAGCTCGGATCTTGTCTCGACACCGTATCCGATGGTTAACCCTGACGCCATGGGTGGCATCATGGATTATCCGCTTCTTGTCCTTCTCCTCGTCTTCGACTATCACGGCAAGAGAAGCGATAGCCCTATCCTCGCCAAACCTAGCCTTGAACTCGCCGAGGGTCATCTTCTCCATGAGGCCCTCTTCCACGTCCTCTTCGAACTTAGCCCGCACGAATTCCCGGTGATCGCTAACCGACGAGTAGTTGGGTACCCACGCTAGCGCAGGTTCCCACGGAGTGTTGTCTAGCCGCCACGAAGTTTGCTCCTCGAAGACGTGCGGGGTCCGAGGTAGCCCTTCCAGTATCCCCAAAGGTAGGCCCTCCTCGGCCCGGCGCAGGAAGTCCCTATCCGGATCGCCTGCAGCCTCGAGGATCGCCCGAAGTAGCCGAAGTCGGAGAGGCTGGCCCAGAGGGATATCCAAGATGCCAGGTTCGCTGAGGTCTTGGCCCTCTATCCAAGTTTGCAAGAGCTGTAGCAGTTCCTCATGTAGCAGATTATCGCGAGCTAGCTTGCATCCGGACTCGCCTCCCATAGCCATCCGGAAGGCTTCCTTCTCCAGCTCGGTCTCGGATCCCGCTCGCCTGACCACGATCTCACGAATTTTGGCTCGTAGCCAGTCCCAGGAATCGCCCGCAGCGTGTAGCCTTGACTGGCGGGGCCATCGCCCGGGGGAGCATAGCCCTCCGCCATCGTGGAAGTCCTTTATCCCATCGGTCTGGTGGCATCGCCGTGGTGGACCTTGGCCACCATGTAGCCGAGGTCCTTCAGGTTGGTTTGTGACGTAGCCAAGGTCGTCGGGTGTGGTCGTATCCTGCACCTGTTGTCCCCCTTTTCCGGAGGCAGTCGTAGCAGTAGTCGTGCAGGTAGCCAGAGCCAGTTGCGCCAGCCAACAGGATAGCTCTGAAGTCCACTCGCCATGGGAAGCTGTAGCCAGCATGGGGGCTTGCGTTGGAGTAGCCGATGACGCCGGGGGCAGGGGCCCCAGGTAGCCTCCCGCGGGATCGTACGTAGGCAGGCCCTCATGCACTGTAGCCGGCATCTCCAAGGTTGTTTTGAGCAGCAGCCGCGTTGGTTTCGCCGAAGTCGCCCCAAAATTATCCAGATGCAGGGCAACGGAGCGTAGCCCCTGGCTAGCCAACTGGCCATGTTCGGGCCATTGCCACATGCTAGCCGGCCGCATTCCTTTGTGCAGATCTTCGGGTTGCTCCAAGACGAAGAAGGTAGCCGAGCTGAGAGCGGCTTTAGCTATTTCAAAAGAAAAATCCGCAAAAATGTTGCCAAGAATAGCCCGGTCTCTCTCTTTGGAGGTGAGCTTAGCCAAACCACGAGGCTCGCCGAAGCTGCGAACGGGTCGCGGACCTTTGCGGTTTGCCCATGTAGCCCGAGAGAAGGTCGCCACAGGAGGGGACATAGCCACAATGTCCCAAGAGCCCGACTGGACCATAGCAAGATATTTGGATCTCGCCTTGGAGGTAGCCAGGTCGGTCGATGGACTTCTTGCCAGATCTACACAGCATATATCCACATCGACGTTGAAGGTGGAGGCTAGCCGTCGGAGATGCCATGGGAAGCTTCCCTGTCTCTCCCGGCCAGAAAAGAGGTACAGGACCTGCAGCCGACGGTTAGCGAGGCGTAGCCGGAGTAGCCGGAGGTGGAGCCGCAGGCGGTGGCACAGGAAGTCAGTTAGCCGCCGAGGAGGGTGTAGCCGCGCCCGGGCAGTTGAGGGCCGAGTGCTCGCCCCGGCACTTTGTGCAGACATGCACAAAGTGGCACTTATCCCCCTTCTTACATCCGCCCTTGAGGTTAAACCGAAAACAAATAGGCTTATTATCCTCAGTGCGGTTGAAGGTGCCGGTCTTCGCCTTCTTGTTGTTATCCTTGCCGTCCTTGCCCTTGCCTTTGCCCTTGCGCTTCTTGGTGGGCTTATCCGGCTGCGTGTTATCCCACGACCAGGGCTGCGGCCGCTTGGCAGAAAGTGCTAGCGGTGTTGTGAAGTGACGCTCTTTCGTAGCCGCATCTTTCCAGGACTGGACTAGCGCGTCGGCGAAGCCTATCCCCTTGAGGACCATTTGCTTGTAGGTCTGCTTCCTGATAGCATTCTCATAGGATAGCACCAAGGTCCAGGGCGGAGCCAGGGAGCCGCTAGCATCGTTAGAACGTAGCCCGTAGCAAAAGTCGCCCAGCAAGTAGTCTTTGTATTTCTCAAAGAGCTGGAAATCGATATCCTTGAGCTCGGATCGCCCCGGGTGCTGCAAGCCTATCATGAGAAGGGCGTTCTGCATCACAGTTAGCCGGAGCCTGAGCTGCTCTGGGCCTGATGGCATCGCCCCTCTCGAGGTAGCCTTCTTGAGCATCAGGGCGGTGCCTTTGCTATCCCATTGGGGAACTAGCGCATCCGGATCAATCTCGTCTCTGGATAGCACCTCGTTCAAGGGTTCTGCCCTGAACTCGCCCGTTTCTAGCTCGTGTAGCTTTCGCTCAATGTATTCCTTTGCAGGAATGTGCTTATCCTCGGGCTCGCCAAACTTTTGCGCAAAGGCTTGGCGCATAGCCATATACTCTGTCTGTGGGATGGGTTTCGCCCACTCCCGGACCTCGCTAGCCGCTTCTCTATCCGCTTGCTCGCGGGTACGAGCCTGGGCTGCTCTCCGGCCGCTAGCGCCCTGTTCACCAACGAACTTTCCGGCTCTATCGAGAAGTCTTTCGCTAGCACCGATTTCAGATCGGCTTCGTCCTTGAAACTCGCCGAGAATTTTGCGATCGTGTCTATCCCGGCCTTGAACAAGGTGGCCTGGGAAGTATCCGGGACCCTATTCTGGGTCAGGAGATAGCGAAAATCCGTGGATCCCTTTGCTAGCTCGACTGGATCAGGAACTGAAGCCATGACGGTGCCTAGCTCGTGCGGAGCTAGCCGGCTGTCAAGCTAGGGTCGTCTCTTGAAATTGAAAGCTCTAGCTCCGTGGGTACAGCTTAGCCCCCCCACACCAGAGAGTTGGGAAAGAGGGAGGACCCACCACGGCAAGACCCGGAGACGTCCCCCCCCCCCTAGCCAGAGAGTCGGGAAAGGCGGAGAACCCCCAGACAGGACCCGGAGCATCCCCCCCCCCCCGACCAGCCCCTGTGAAAACTCGCCGTCTCAAGAAAATGTAGCCTCTCTCTCTTCTTTCTGGCTGCCGAAAAACACGCTAGCCGACATGTGCAAGACCGAGGCGCTCGCCTTCAATTTCCTTCTAGCCATGTGTCAGGGGTCTTCTAGCCATGCTTCCGTGCTAGTCCGGGCCTTTTCGGCCCCTGCCCTCTCTTTTAGCCGTTCTAGCCGGAGGCCGGCAGTCGTTGCACGTATGGCCTTTATCCCCGTGCGTATCCAGGCAATTCCACATTCTTTTGTTGCATTGCTCTATCCCGCACTGGTCACAGACCACTATACATCTAAAGATAGCCCCGCCGGGTTCCCAGCGGCCTACGCCAGGCGTAACCCCGTTGGGTCGGCATCTTATCCATCCCTGCTCGGGGATTCTATCCACTAGCTGCAGGGCACTATCCGCCTTGTTGCTAACCGCGATGTAGTCGTTGTCGGTCAGCTGGTATAGCCAGGGTGGGTCATGTATCCCACCTTTGCGGACTCGGCGCCCTCTATCCCCTAGCTGCGAGAGGGCTCTATCCCGACGGTCGCCCTTCTCGTAGCTGTTGAGGGGCCAATTAGCCTTCGCATTGTATATCCAGGTCTGGTCGACCATGCCGCCGGTCGGGCCCCATGGTCGCCCCTTGGCTTGGCTAGCCGTCGGCGGGGGTTGCTGGAGGGCCGCCCTTTCGGGTGCTATCCGGCGTCTTCGGCCATAGCCTCCCATTGGGCCTCATTGTAGCGGCCTGCACCTAGCCGCCTATCCACCGGGTGATCGGCCTCCGGGTGGATATAGCCGCCCCTTCGAGACTCTTGGCTTGTGGGCGGATAGCCGGAAAGGGATCATAGCCCGGCTCGCCTGGGCCTATCCTCTGTACTCTCCGGCTCGTTCGGGTCTAGCTCCTGGAAGGTCCCTATCCGGTAGATCTGCTCCATCCTAGCCACGTAGGCTGGGACATCGTCCGGGGGCCCCCGGTAGCCTCGCATGCATCTAGCCAGAAAGTCCTTCATGTTCTCGCCAGGCCGCGGGTATTCTGTGCTCGAGGGCGGCCTCTCCGCACTATCCGCTGCAGCTGCCCTAGTAAAACGCTTTACGGGTACGTTCCGGACCCTTTCACTTCACACAGATATTCGCACTTCACTTTTCCTCGGGCGCACGGCTGTCTTGGGTGCGTCCCTTGAGCCTAAACACCACAGTGGAACATTTGTTCCATACTATACAAAATCATGTGGCAAACAGCTCATCTACAGGATTATAGGGCAACACACTCCTAAGCGAAATGTTTGTTACCCCCTCTTCGTGCATCCTCTTTTGCCTTTTCTCTCCTAGAGGTGCAACGAACCCAAAACAGTCGCACTTTCCTCCTTTTGAAACACTCGTTGTGCACTCGCTTTTTGTCGTGGTGTGAGACGAGTGAAACAGAGCTACTCCTACTGGCCGCTCTCAAACTCGTTCACTTCTTTGGCCCTTTCAGCCTCAAAAGAACTCGTGGTGGCTCAAAGCCACAAACTCCTCAAACACTTTAAACTCTCCTCGTGAAGAAACTCTTCGGCTTCTCGTGGTGCAGTTGTCGTACAACTTTCAGAAAACTCTTTCCTCGTTTGGGAACGAAGTTCCCCCTCTGGGCTTTTCAGCCTTCAGATTCCCTTTTTCTTTATAGACCTCCGGTTTGGTCTTTCTTTCTTCTCTTCTCTCCTTTTCTCCTTTAGCTGTTCTTTTGCTGGGCTTTCTTTCCTTTGCCCTTCTCCGCATTGTCTGTGCGGTACTTTTTCTTGTTTGTCTCCAACCTGTTCGCGTATGCTCTTCGAATTATCAATTCGTTTTTCTTGTACCAGGATTGGAACTGTTCCTTACTCATCTCTTCCCTTTGCATCTTTGGGGCATACTGCCCTGAGGCAGTATAATTGTAATCGGCATCCCAACACGTTTCGGAACCATGTCCAAAACGCGAACATACCGCGCAAACCATTGCCTGGCTTTGCGCATCAGGATCTTCGTTGATCCGGCTTTCCTCTTTAAGCACCTGGAGCTAATCTTCGAGGGCCTTGTTATTCTTTCCAAGCTCCTTGATAGTCTCGCGCATTTTCTTGCGCTCCTCTTTCATCTTCTCTGCATCCTCATTCGGTGGGCCTTGCGTCGACCCAGCACTGCTTTTGCGCTTTTTCAGCTTTCTCACTTCTTCATTCAATTCTCCAATCTCTTTGTCCTTTGCCTCTTTTAGCTCCTTGATCTCTTTATCCTTTTTGTCAATCTCCTCTTTGATCTCCTTTTCTTTCGTTTCTTGGAGCTCTTTAATCTCTTTGATCCTCTTGCTCTCCATCTCTTTCAGCTTTTGCTCAGCTTCGCCCTGAAGCAGTCCACCCGCTGGAACCTGCAGTTCCTTCCTTTTTGCCTTCAACTCCTCCAGTGCAGTATGGAGTTTCGGCCTCAATTGGTCCATCTCTTTTTGCAGGGCGGACTCTGCGTCCATTATCAATGTAGCCTCATTTTCCTGTTCCTCCTCTTCGGCTCTCAGCTTGTCCAGTTGTTTCTCTATGGACTCTTTGGCAACGAACGCTTCGTCCGCTACCCGCTTCAGCTCTTCCTTTACCTCTATCTCTTTTGCAATCAACCTGTCTCGTTCTTCCTCCTTGATCTTCTTCTGCTTTTGCTTGTAAGTATACAAGTCACTATAAATCGTGAATTTCTTTCTCTTTTCGTCCACTTTCTCCTGCAGAACTCGCATCTGCCCAAGCAGGTCCTGCACTTTCTTCTCCTCTTCCAGAACTGACTTCTTTGCCATCTTGTCCATGATTTCTTTGTATTCATCATCACTGGACTCAGACTCTTTCTTTCTCTTTTCACCTCTCTTTTTCTCTTCCTCTTTTTCGGAGCTCTGCTCTTCCTCTTCTTTCTCCGAACTCACTTTCTCCTCGCTTTCGGAGGCTTCTTGCTCCTCCTCTTCTTTCTCTTTCTTTTTCTCTTCTTCTTCTTTTGTTTCCTTCGCCTTCTCTGCGGCTTCGTTTGCCCTTTCCTTCTGGCCCCTTCGCCTCTCGGAAGCATCCAAGGCTTTCTGCCTCAGTTCGCTCACTCTATCTTCCATAACCTGTGCCTGGCTTCCTTCGGCACTTCCTTTGCTTCCCTGTGCCTCTCCAGCCAATTCCTCGGCTGTTTTCTTGAACTCTTCAGGCACTTTAACCTCCGTCTTTGCAGCTTCTGACGGGGCCGCCTCTTTAGGCTCATACTTTTGGTTGAGGCGTTGCACTTCGGGCCATAGGGCATCCAGGGTTAATCTCCTCTCTCGCTCCTTTTTGAGCTCTCTTTCGCAGAGGGTTACGGACTCTATGCTGCGGCATTCGTCACTGATCATTGTCTTGAGGGCCGCGTCGTCGGCCATCTTTTTCACTTCTTCTTTTTCTTCTACTTCTTTTCTCCTCACTTCTTTTCTTTTCACTTCCTCTCTTTTCACTTTCTTCCTTGAGTCAAAAACGGCAGCGGCGGAACAAAACATGCATTCAACACTTCCAACCAGACTCTTCCACAAGCTACCGTTGCAAGCCATGATAACAACCAGTGTCATCATCATCACCATCATCACCAAACCAAGGTTTCCACCTTCACTGCTTCTACTGCTTTGCTCTCTTAGTCCATCACACTGCTGGACCATCATCATCATCACAAGTCTTCTCAGATACTTCGTAGGGATCTTGAAGTCACTTGCTATCCTGACCTCTTCACTCTCTTCCCCAGTTTTCACACCGATTCTCTCCAAACACTTCACAACAGCGTTCCTCGACAAAGCCTTTGTTCCTACATCTGCAGGGTTCTCCTTTCCAGCTATCGCTTTCACTTGAAGACCTACAGAAGTAAGTCTTTGAACCCAAAGCAGTCCTGCATCAATGTGCCTTGTTCTTCCTAGGCCTTTCTTCATGAGAATAGACCTAGCACTGCTAGAATCCATCCTAATCACCATCTCCGGCCTAATCCCTAGAACTCTGTGCAGCAGGTTTTGTAGAAAAACTCCTTCACTCAAACCTCCAACAGCTGCCACCAGTTCGCTTTCGCAGCTGCTCAAAGCCGTCGCTTTTTGCTTTCTCGCGTGAAAGTAAACGATGTTACTGTTCACGAAAATCAACACGCAGCTCGTTGACTGCCTATTCTCACGATCGGTCGCCCAGTCGGCGTCGGTCACTACCTCGATCAAACTCTTTGCCGTAAAAACATCTTTGTAGGCATTCTCAGTTCTCTTATCATTTGGATCTAGAAAACTCTTTCCAGGATATGCCTCTTTGTGTTCTATCACGTAGTGGGCTGTCACTTTTACATACTTTGCCACGTGCCTAAGCACTGCTAAGTCTCCTCGCGTTGGCGCTGCCAACTTCCCAGACAACCACTTCGTAGCGAATCCCAAATCAGGTCTCTCAGGTGTCATATACAGTAGGATTCCTACACAGGATCTATACAGATGATGTTCATCTGCATCCAAGGGCGTGTCGTCCTTCAACGATCTTCCGTAATCCATTGGAAACGGCAACTTCTTCGGCATGGCTTTTCCCAAACCTAAAATCTCTTCCAACTTCTCAAGATACTTGCCGTCCATCCTGATCTCTATTCCTTCTTTCGTTCCTAAGAACGTCCTCTTCAGGAAAGTACACTTTCCTTCTCCAACCTTCACTGGTCCTTCCAGCCTTATCTTCAACTTGTGCTTCAGCAGCAGATCAACCACCGCTTGGTTCTCCTTTGGTTTTCCAAACACTTCCAAATCATCCACATGTGTACTCATCAGCGTTCCACCTTCTCCTGGGTTCTCTGAAAACTTGTAGAAGAAACTTGGTAACCCCACATCGGAAACCATCTTCTCTTTCTCCAGGATTTCTCGTAAGTGCTCAAACCAATCACTGCTTCCTGTTCGTTGTCCCGGAAGGGTGTACTGCAGCTGGTACCACTTTCCTCCTAAACTCACAACCGTGTACTCCTTCTGTGGCACCTGAAGGTACGCGTCCGAAATGTCTATCGAGATCATCTCGTAGTCTCTTGAACTCGCACACAAAGCTGATAACAGCTTGATGCTCGAACCAATACTCGTTGGTGAGTATAGCGCTGAGAGATCGTAGTCCGTCAGCCACTTGTACTCCCGCGCCACTAGGCGGGCTCTCCTCTTCCATTGGAGGTCCCTATGCCTCCAATCCAACACGTACTTTGTACTGAGTCTCTTTGGTTCTTCTCCATTCGGTCCTTTCTTCAACTCTCCATTCTCATCCAGTTCCACTTCTTTGAGAACTTTCATCTCCAATAGTCTCTCGATTTCTGTTCTCTCTGCTTTCAGGTCCACCTTTTCCAAATCTTCATCTTCCAACTTTGGTGGCCCATCATCATACTCGTGAGACCAAGTAACCGTTAGGTCCTCTTCTGTCTCACACACCTTCTCGTTCCACTTGCTCTGGAACTCTCGACTTTCTTCCAGAAACAACTGTGTCTCGTCGAGATCAACATACTCATCTCCATGCTCTTCGGGATCTTCGCTCTTGGCGAATCTCCGAATATGGTATTCCACTCGTGCCGCGCTTCCTCGTGCTTCGTCTCCAAGTCTCGGCACCTTTTCAACTCTTTCTTCTACCTCTCCAGTTCCTTCGTCTACTCTTGGTTCTTTCTTTGGTGACCCTTCTCCTTCTTCTTCTGCATTTCTCTTTGCAACTTCTCTTTGAAACTCTTCCAACGTCATTTCATCGGGCACCAATTCATCTTCTGCTTTTCTCTTTGTTCTCACCTCTCCTGGATCATCGTCATCGTCATCGCTCTCGTCGTCCATTGCTTCTGGCGTTGCTCCAGATAGCGACGAACTCTTGCTAGAAGAACTTGAGCTTCCTTGGCGGTCGCTCGGCGGCGAAGGCTCGCTTCTCTTTTCTTCTTCTGCTCTTTTGTCAGCTTCCACCGCCAATCTTGGCAGTCCTGGCCCATCATCAATAGGCACAATTCTCTTCTTCTTAAACCTCAAAGCCTTCAACTGATGATCCCATGGAGCTCCAACCGAAAGTTGCAAAAGCTCCGGCTGATATGCCTCAGCACATCTTCTCATTGTCCTCGCTTTGATCACTCCTCTACCTGTGCCAATCAAGTTCAGATTGCTCGCGTAGTCCTTTCCAAGAAAGACTCCTTTCTCCCAAGGTTCTCCTTTCTCCTTGGTCTTTGGCACTGCTTTTCCAAACACTGCTGACCCGAACGGGGCCAGCTTCCCTTTGTACGTTCGGTCCACTGTCGCTTCAAACGCAGTTCTGCCATCTCTTCCAACATGAAACCTGTTGTGCAGCCATGCTGCATGTCTGTACGCCCAGCTATAAAGCGGGACATCAGATCCGATGGCCGTTCCACTTCGTTGCTCAACCGTCGCCAACAACGTCTTTGCAAGGTTCCTCACAGTTTGGATATACCTTTCCACAGGCAACCCTTGATGCTCATCAGGCGTGGCATCTTGCAACTCCGTCTTCAAACCTTGTCTTGTTCTTGCCACTTGAACTCCTCTCCTGATGGCAATCATCACTGGCTCGGTATCCGTTCTAATCACCACTTCAGCGTAACCCAAAAGGGCTAACACTCTTACCACTTCACTTACCGCGTGGTTTATCACCGCATCTCCTCCTTTCGTTGGTACCGCAATAGCTATCAGGAACTTCGTGTCGTTGTCAACACCCGCAAGCTGAATAGCAAGCGGATCTCTCTCCTTTTCATCTCCTTGTGTTCCTGTGAACATAAAGTCCAAGCTAAACACGGGCCGTTGCGCTTTCTCTTTCGTCTCTTCAAAGTTGTCTTCTCTGCTCTTTGCTGCCTGGCATGCTTCACACCAGGGCGCTCTCGGCAAATGCGTCAACTCATGCGCTTCAATCTCTTCCGGGCTCGGCAAAGCAGGCAGAGCCTCTGGAATTGGTTCTCTCTCAAACTCCTTTCTGATATCCTCAGAGATTTGGGCTTGCGCTTTCACTTTGCTCAGCGCAACCTCTTTCTTCAATCTTTTCCACAAGATCTCTTTCGATCCATTCTTCGAGATATGCAGATACTTGCACGCCGCTTTCATCTCCTTCAACTCACTCTGGCGTGTCAACTTCATTGGTCCAATCACCATCACTTCTTCCTCATCTTCACCAATCACTGGAACTCCTCTCTTCGGTTCCTCTTTCTCACTTTCCTTTTTGTCTCTCGAACTTGAGGAGGTTCCTGTGACCTCCATTGGCACTCCTTCTTGTGCCAGTTCTCTTTCAAGCTCTTCCAAGTTCGTGAGCAACCCATAGTCACTCGGTTCCTTCAATCCTTTTTCCAACAAGGTGACCATCACCTCAAACCTTGCTTGAGGACTCGCCCCAAGTTGCACTCTTTCGCGATCCTTCCAGATCTCCGTACACTCAAAGAAATCCATACTCTTCCAATCCACTTCATTCAACACTCTTTCTCCACTTCTTTTCATCTTTCCTAGCAAGGTTGTCCTATAAGGAAAATAATCGCCTTCATCTCCTGCTCCCTCATAGAGTCTATTAGGGAACTGACCCGTTGGGTCAAACGTCTTCCCCATAAACCAATCAAACCTTGCAGGCGTGCCGTCATTTAGCACAAACCAACCATCTTCATCTTCTTTGCTCTTCAACTCATTCTTCAGTTCTCGCTCCAGCCTCACAGGCTGTACCGTCATCTCTTCTCCTTCAAGTCTCCGTATACACATCCTCGCCATTGAGGAATTCCTTTTGAAGTATATCGGTATTCGAACACTTCCTTTCTTCAACCACAATCTTCCATCTTCATTCACCGTACCCCAACCTAGCTTCCACATCTTTCCTACCGCAAACAAAGGTTGGGTGACATTGCCGCAAACAGCACTGTCAGTGATCTTCAACTTCTTTCCAGACTCCTTCGTGAAAACAAACGTCACATTCTGCCTCACAGGCAACGTTGGGATCACTTTCCCTTGCGCATCTTTCAGATGGTACTCAAAGTTCGAAGTTTCTCCGACTTCTTCTGCCCAATCCATAGGCAACACATGGCAGTCAGCTCCACTGTCGAGCACTACCTCACATGCATCCACTTCTCTTGCTACTCTTCTCACATCATCTCCTTCAGAAACCATTCTCACACTTCTTTCAACTTCTGTTTCCAAGAACCACCATCCTTGGTACCACTCCATCAAACCATCAGTCGGTTCTTCCTCGATCTCTTCCACTTCATCGCTCGAAGAGATATCAAACTCCTCAACTCTTCTCAGCTCTCCTTGAACCAAACCTTCAAACTCTTGACACAATCTCACAAAGTTGAGCTCTTCATCCTCATCGTTCCATTCTTGTGTCATCTCAACTCTTCTTGCTTGGCGCGCTGCTTCAGCTGTAATCTGCCTTACTTGACCAGTCTCATTCTTCGCAGGAGGGGCATTGCTAGAGGAACTCTTTTCGTGATCTCCTTGGTGGGTTCCTTCCTCTTCTACCTGTCTCACTTTGCCTTTACCTCCTTTTGCTTTTCCTTGATTCTGCCAACAATCAGCTGCTTTGTGTCCTGTCTTTCCGCATATGTGGCACTCTCCTATGAACTTTCCTTTCCCGTAGCCACCAGCGTCCACTGCTCGTGCATTTCTATAACCACCTTTTCCTTTTCCTTTGTTGTCGTATCCTTTTCCTTTTCCTTTTCCTTTGTTGTCGTATCCTTTTCCTTTTCCTTTTCCTTTGTTGTTGTACCCTTTTCCTCCTTTTCCTTTGTTGTCGTGACCTTTTCCTTTTCCTTTGTCTTTTCCTTTTCCTTTCACTCGATCAATATCCATTGGTTGTGGCCCATTGTAGGGTGTACTCTTCGTTGCGCTTTCCATGTTGAAAGACTGCAAAATGTTCTCCGCATTCCACGATTGGGTACTTCTTTCATGCTCAAGCAACTTCTTCCTGATGTCTGCGTACTTCGTCGTAGGGGTCAATCCTATCAGGATATGCTTCCTCAACTCATTTGGCAAACCTTTGAGTACTGTTCCGATTTTCAAATTCTCATCGTAGGGTTTTCCTTCGGACAGTTTTTCGTATTCTGCCACCAGTTTTTCGTAGGTAAGCAGATAGTCTAAGATAGAAGTCCCCTTCGTCATCTGGGGAAAGCTCACTAGAGCTTGAGCCATTGCCAGCCCTCTTGTCCGGCTTGACGGCTCCAACTCTTCAAACAGTCTCCTCCAAACAGAATATCCATCTGGACTTCCTTCTGACTTCAATAACTTCAATGGCCTGTTCCTAAGATACGAGGCCAAAATCGCATACAGCTTTGTACTTCGCTCTCTTTCACCAACTGTATAATCTGCTGGATTTGGTGGTGCCAGCTCCACTTTCTTCAACTCTTCTGCATAAGTGGGATCAATGAAGCCCACAAACACTTTGAAACTGAAACTCCAATCTGGCCACTGTGAAACTTCCTCCTCCAGATTCTTTGGAGCGAACACATCCGGACTCTTCACCAGCTTAGCTGCAGAGTCGTAACTTCTGGTACTTCCTGTACCTGCAGCACTTGCCAAAGCTTGCGCTGCTGCCGACAGGTTCCCTATCAGGGCCTGAAGGGATCCTCCTGCAACTCCATCTGGTGCAGGCATCGCCATTGGCGTATCACTTGGTGTATCTCCTCCTTGACCACCGTGACCAGGGGACACAGGCAAATCCGCGTCTCCAGCTGGACTTGGCGTGGCCATTCAACTTTCCTTTCTTTTCACTTTCCGTGACACTGGGGCCCAAGGCTCGTTTCTCCTTGTATTGGGCTCTTCTTCAGCCGAAGGTCCTGGCCTTCAGCTCCGCTACCATAAAACGCTTTACGGGTACGTTCCGGACCCTTTCACTTCACACAGATATTCGCACTTCACTTTTCCTCGGGCGCACGGCTGTCTTGGGTGCGTCCCTTGAGCCTAAACACCACAGTGGAACATTTGTTCCATACTATACAAAATCATGTGGCAAACAGCTCATCTACAGGATTATAGGGCAACACACTCCTAAGCGAAATGTTTGTTACCTAGCCTGTGCAAGGCCCGGGCCTGTCTGCTCGTTTCTAGCCTGGGTCTGCTGTATCGTGGGAGGATCCCTAGCCGGCTTGGCTGGCTTGCCAAAGGCCTCGCCTGGCGTGGGATCCCTCGCCGGTGTGCTGGCCTCCTCTGACCCCCTAGCCGGGGTCTCCTCTTGCCTAGCCGCAGGGGTCGTAGCCCGGAGCTGCAGCATCATCTCCTGTAGCAGACCCAGTTTGGCCTGGCCAGGGCCCAGGTCGCTAGCCGCCGCCGCCTGCGGCTGGCTAGCCTCGGCACTCTCCTTCTGCCAGGGCGTATCCTCCTCGCTCTGCACCGACTCCTCTTCTAGCGTCTCGCCTGGCCGGTACGGGCGTAGCCCGGCTAGCTGCCTGTTCTTCGCTATCCGGCCCTCTAATTGGGCCTCGGTCCGCGAGAGGCTGGCCTCTAGCCCCCATGGGATGTCATCCCATTGCATAGCCCCTTGGTATTGGAGTAGCTTGTTGGATAGCCGGCCACCCGGCTGGATGTTGGCACCCTCTTGGTGCTCTGCTATCCGCATGTCTCTAGCCTTCCGGGCTAGCTGGAGCAGCTCGTGGAGCTTATCCAGACTTAGCCTCTCGTAAAGCTGCTCGGCCAGGCTGCCGGGATCGACCTCTATCCATTCGTCCAGTAGCCCGAGGATCTCTATCCGTTGTGCAAGCACACTAGCCTGCTCCGACTGATCTAAGGCACACAGGCTCGCCCACCTAGCGTGGGCTCTCCTTGATCTTGGTGGGCCGTTAATCCACCCTCTAGCCGCAGTAGCCACGGCGGTTTCTTTTAGTGCACAACCCTAGCCGACAGCACCACTCGCAGAAGCACATGCTCACATGCCGACTAGCCTGCCTCAGAACCTCGCAGCCTACGTCCTAGCCAGCAAGACAACAAAAGCACAAGTGCAAGAACGTGGTTTGGTAACAAAGCGCTTCGGACAGCTACTTTTTGCCAGCTAGCTCAAGGCGCCTTCGAGAGGAACGTTACGGTCAGCACATACAATTGATGTTTCCTACCGCACTAGCACTTTACAATGAAGGCTTCCTAGGCATGCGCTCAGGCTACACATCGCAAAACGAGGAGGTATTCTCACCCGTCTTATCTACTGACGCATGCCGGCTGTCAAGACTAAAACTGTACACCAAAAACATGCAAGCGACTCTGCGGCAACTACTAGATCGCTATTCCAGGCTACTACTAGCTCGCGATTTCCATGTCAATTCACATGACTCAGCACACCTCGTCCTTAAAGGAGTCTCAGGTTTGTCACTGGTCACCTTGTTGTGTGCCCTTCTTGATCTTCTTCTCTGGGTCACTGAGGTAAACCTTGGCTTCACGCATTACCTTGAAAAGCTGATACGGCTTCATCGACTTTGTCAATGCGTCGGCGAGCTGTGTCGCCGTATCGGTCCAGCGAAGGCGATCACCATGGCCATCGTAGACCGTGTAGGTTTTGCTATCGCCTTCCCATAGCTGTTGTCTCATCGATTCTAGCTCGATGGCGAGTCGTCGATCGGTCACCTTGCTCGCTTGGCATGAATTTAAATGGTCTGTCAAGCTCCGGCAATCGGAAACCCATTCATGTCTCATGACCTTCTGAGTGGTTTCCATCCAATCCTTGAGGACCGGCAACTGGCCCCTCAACTCGCACAGAATAGCCCGTAGCCGGTCACCACTCTCGACCGCAGTCTGCATCGCATAGGTTTCGGCCTGAAGGGTGCTTCGACATACCCGGCGAATGGTTGTCGAACCATAGCCGATGATGTGCGCGTCGTGCTCATTGGTATCCACCATCTTCTCCGATGTGATGTAGTGGAATCGGCCTTGTTGGCTCCGTAGCCCTTCTTCTCCGGCATGGCTTGCATCCGAGAAGCTGACCACACACGCATCATGCCATGAGAATTTTCCCGCTGGGTAATACATTGCGATTCCCATATCCGCCTTGGCTAGATCCACCACTCGGTTGGCATCCCTCAAGTCGGCCACTGTTGCCCTCGCGCAAGCACGCTGCAAGCAGTTGACTCGGTAGCACAAATCCGGACGCGAGTACCTTGCAACCCACGCTAACGAGCCTACTACACTGCGCAACCGTGTCACATCTTGTTCCGTTGCTGCTTCTGTGCCCTTGCGGTTCGGATCGATACTGATGTGCCGAATGGACCTTGTGTTGTCCTCCGTGTCGATGGTCACATTGAAATCGGCATCCTGTCTAAACCTCCGGCCGCAATACCGGAAATCCGTATCCTCAATCTTCCCCATGTCAAACCTGGCCATGATCTTGTCCATGATCTCTTCTCCTTCTTGCGTCGCACACCAAAGCAGGTCATCTACATGGGTTCCCAGCAGCACTGCAGGAAGGCCGTCAGATCCTAGCACGTAGTACAATCCAGTTGCAATCTTGCTCACCTTGAGTCCTTCCTCACATGACACATTGCACAGACGTGTGTAGAACCCTCTGCCAGCATCCATTGTGCCGTACACCGGCAACCTACACAGCAACATAGCTTCTGGCGGCACACCTGGCAATCCTCCTCGCGGCTGCCTCATGATGATTACTCTTTCCAGCGGTTCTGACTGAAAGTATGCCGAAGAGATATCCCCGCACCTGAGCTTTATCTTGCGGCAAGCTGCGTAACTTGCGATCAGACAATGGGTTTCTGCGTCCACCGTGGGCGCATCACACCTTAGCTCATTTCGGGAGACGTTCTCGTAGTTCCCGCACGAAACCAGTCTGCTCCTGTACCTTGGCTGGTAGTCGCTCCGACCTTTCTTGAACTCGTTCTTGTCGACATCCACCCACTGGCTTGGGATCGGGATGTGTCCTTCTCGAAGTAGGCCTTCTAGCATTGGTCCCATAATGGGAACTGCTGCATTGTACTGTTTGTACTTTTCCCATTCTTGTCCTCGGGCCTCGTGAATCCCTTGGGCTGTTTTCTCATCCACTCTGTTGATGTCAAGCTTCTTCGGCTTCTTACCATTCACTGCTTCACCGAACGGTTCATTCTTGGGTAGGATTCTGTCACTCAAAAATGCCTGATACTCCGCTGACTCCACTGGCGCCTGAGGTAATGAAGATAATTCCGCCTCAGTATCAGCATACTTGAACAATGTGAATCCCGTCCACGGTCCATCTGAATTCTCATCTGCTTCGCGAACCATTCCCCACTCATCGGTAACATGATCTGTTCTTCCACCTGAAAAGGTTTTGTGTGTTACCCTTGTGTGACTCACCCGACTAATATCACCTGGGAAATCATCGGCACTTGGGGTGTAGAGGCCTGTTCTGGGCTTCATGTGCACCCTGAAGAAGAATCCCGTAGCCACACGCCAATGATCCTCAGTCATACCTCGGGTCAACAATGATTCCATGGGGAGGTCGCGCTCTTTCGTCACTGACTCCTCCGCCTGAGTGTCCACGACCTTGACGTCGCCCTGATGATGTTCTCCCTGTGAACAATCGGCTGTCATGTACAAACTCCCTGTTGCTCTGGCTAATGCTTTCAAGGGTTCCACCTTAAACCCTCGATCAGCGAGGTCCTTGTGTTCCAGCTTTGTCAATTTGGGAAAACCTCGACTGGCGTATGCTGAAATAGACCATCTCTCACCTTCAAAAGGGAGTGTAGCATGCGCCTGATCAGGTCCGAATGTCACGACCCTGTGCTTGCACTCTAGGATTCTCCCATCCTGACCTTCATAATCCATGCGCTTGGATTGGCCTCCAGGGTCCTGGACCCATAACTGTCCTCCTTCATGAGGTCCTAAACTGGTGAGTTGATTCACTGATCCTGGCATGTTGTGGTTGTCCGTGTGCTTCGGGGTCTCTGCGTTCAAATGAATTGCGAAGCTGGACCACCCCTCCGTAGCTCCACGTGCACGCAGGTACTCGTTCACATACAGAACAAGCCATGGGTGCTCCAACGTTGCTCTTGTCACCCCTGAAAACGGACCATGCGCGTAAACTCCAAAGCTCATGCACTCACCGTTCTGATTGATGTCTCGCTTCCTCGTCTTCGGGAACTGACATGCTCTCAACACCTGCAAGCATGTTCTCGGAGTGTAATCTTCATGTTCCAAGGCCTGTTTGGCTAGCCTTTCGCACTCCGTCATTGTTTCTCCATCTGCATGATGTGCTTCATGCACGGTGTTGTTCTGCTCAGCTTGATGTTCCGGGATTGTGCCCGTCTTATCTATTGCTGTGTTCCCTTGTCCTTCGCTCTCATCACTGGACTCTGAACTTGAGCTGCTTTCGCTGCTGCTTGGAATGGGAATGTCCTTGGACGCTGCTCCCTCTTGTTTCCGCTTCTTCGTGTCAGGCTGCTTAGCTGCTTTTGCTGGTTCTGTCTTTTGACGCTTGTCAATGTATGCTTTCTTGCCTCTGGGTCCCTCTGTCAACTCTGTAGGCAGCAACGGGATCCCCTGTAGCATGCAATGAGACATGACTTCTTCTTCGGTAGCTGGGCGTAGGGCATGAACTGAGCACAATACCGGCACTCCACCGTGTATAACCCAAATCGACTCTGACCCTTCCTTACCGATCACTCTTGATGCGCTGCTCCACTTCGTTCCACCAGCCTGAGCATCTCGCCGATACACGACATAATCACCTGGCTGGTAATCCTCCTTGATCGGAGCTGCGTTCCGGGTCAATGCCTTTTGGACTCTGCGACTGCAATCCAAATGAATCATGGCCTTCTTCGCAGCCATTCTTGCCTGATGCCGTGATGCGAACTCGCTGCTCCCATCGTGCTTTGATTCCATTGCACCTAAGTCCAGCCATCCGTGCTCATCGGTCATCGCTCCTGGATCCCTTGGGTTTCGACCTGTAACCCACTGCATTGGACTGTACCCAGAAGTATTCATCATTGCATTCTTGACTCCGATGACTTCTTGAACCACTGCTCGGATCTCTGAAACCCCTGTGGTACCCACTTCATGCACTACCTTTCTCACCACGGCTTTCGCAAGCCCTCCGTGCCTTTCTACTTTCCCAATCATCCATGGGGCCTCGGTCGCGGCATACCTTATGTCAACTCCTTTCTCTGATGCCCACTTGTTGAATATGCCCCGATTGTGGGTGCCACGGTCTGCCATGAGCACTCTTGGCAACCCTAGCCAAGTTACCCATCTTTGGACTGCTTCCAAACAAGACTCTGCGCTTGGTGGTCCTGCGTGCTCGCCTACCGGTCGAAGCACTTCAAGCTGCTGAAATCCTGATGCCATGTCGACCAAGTTGACGCACTGATACTTCTGCTTTCCCGAATCGGAAATTTCAAGAACGTCAATCCCCAGAACATCTCCCACTCGATACTCTCCGTGTCCCAAACCTACGGGATGAGGCCTCGGCTTCCCTGATGTTTTGATGCACGAATCACACTTCGCTAACTTGGCTGCCTCGATGAACTCCTTCGATGCACCTCCGGCCTTGAGTATCGCCACTAGGGTCTTGGGCGCTGGGTGATTGAACTGCCGATGGAGTCTCCTGATTGCCACTCGGACCTTTTGCGGTAGCATTCGCCACATCTTGCGTCTCTCGGCTTCTGATTTCGGTACTCCTGGTAGTGGTAGTGTTTCCAACCACTCACGCTCTCGCTCTAATGGGGTAAGTTGCGGTTGCCCGGCTTGTTCCAGAATGCGTTCAACTGCGTCTTCAATCTCCCGATCACTCTCATTCTGAGCGTTCCGATTCTCATCTTGTGCTCCCTGCGGCTCTCTCTCTGGGTTCATTTCTGTGTCTGAGTTTTCCAGATCTAACTCCACATCCTGACCATCACCTCCCGATTCGGCAACCATGGCTGTGGAAAGCATCTCCAAATAAGCGTCATCAGCCAGTGATTTCAGGAAGTCGCGAAAGGAATAGGAGTTTGTATCCGTGTATGCCTTTGGGGTGTACCCGTTACCCTCAAACCATGTAACGATATCACGCCCCACTGTGCTGGCCAACGGTCCAACACAAATCATGTTTGCATCACCTCGACACTCATGAATCTGCACTCCGCAATCCGGGATCTTTCCTAGGGGTGCTACCACACAGACTGTCACACCAGATGCATCCGACTCGCACAGAAGATCTACGATAACACTCCGTTCCGGTTCCGATGCCTTGTAGACGATTACCCCTGGCCTGAACTCGTTGATCTCGTGAACCAGTCGGCTCAACTTGAAATCCTTCGCGGAATGTTGGGAGATCCCAGTGCCATCTTGGAATGGCTGATTGTCGTGAATGAGGATGAGGGAAGTTGGCTTCTCCGTATCATCATGTGTCATGCCCGCAGTCATGTGAACAAATCTGTCCATGTGGCTCACCACTCTCACTCCCGACTCATACGTACTAGACTGCTGCTTCGACATGAGCACTGCTGTGTATGCCGGATTCCGCATTGACTCGCTGTTCGGAAACTGTACAACCACGAAATCGCTCGCATCCGACACGAAGCGCGTGGTCCCCGCAGCAACCGGGCCATACATCTGCCATCCCGATGGGCGCCGAGCAAATGTCACCTCCACCCACCTGAGAGCCTTCAGCTCATTGGCAAGATTGCTTACAGCCTGGTCCGCGTCCTTGTACACCTGTACCTTGATGTTCCGCTGGATATTCTCGCTCGCGGATCCTGGTCCAATCCAGGTCATGACCCTTGGCTTGAAGATATACCGGGTCTGCGTGGGCCGCATCCAATGCACACCAGTTGCAAAAATACGCTCGACGATTCCATTAGTCATCCAACTCTGGAAATCAATACGGCCACGCCAATCGCCTGCACCATCGCTGATCATCAGTTCCTCCATTTCGGGGTAATCCCCAGTCGTCGCGACGGATGCATTAGGTGCCACTGTCGGCCGCCGTTGCAAAGGCGATCGGCTCCTCCACGGCGGAGTCACATCCCTGGCTCGCTGCCTCGGGAGTGGCTCTCTCCCCCTGCTCGCGGGCTCCTCCCTGGCATCCCTCCGGGTCTCAAGCAAACCTGCCAGCCTACTCACCTCCGACTCCAACGCTTGAATCCTAGCCAATGCCACCGGATCAGTCGTCGTCGCAGCGCTCTCAGCCGGAACAGACCCAGCAGGACTCTCTGATCGAGTAGATGGCCTTGGGATAGAGCTCGCAGCTCGGGTAGCCGATGGCTTAGGAGTAGCAGCACGCACAACCGGCTCGGGATCATCAGGAACCACAACACGCACAGCTGGCCTGGCCTTAGCCTTCACTGCCTTCACCTTCGGTTGAGGCTCAAGATACTCAGCACGATCTGCTCTCACCTTCGGCTTCGGCTCTGCGCGCTCGCGGGTCCATTTTCCATAAAACTTCGCCGCGTCCGTGGGCCGTCCTCGCGCCCTTGTGATCCATTGGCGGGCCTCCTCCAAGATGTTCTCGACTTGATGAACCGTCCAACTGTCTGACCATGTGCAAATATCACAACGGCCATAACAAGATCTCATCTGAGGCCACGAAATTCTCTCGCCAGTGTGCACAATCTGAAGCCTCGTGCCCTCCGGCACTACCGCATCTGTAAGTTCCGCGCCTGCCACTGATCTATGTCGGGACTGATTGCATACAAAGATTACGTAACAACGCTTCGGCCGCACCGATCCATCCTGCTCCAGCCGCTGCTTGAGCTCGCGCATGTTAGCAAGGAAGTTCACATCTCGTAGCGGTGCCGCAAGCGTATCGGGGTGCCTCCCCACATGTCCCCGAGTCTGTGGCCGATCCTCTGGGTCATTCAACCGCAGAGTGTCCATCACGAAGATAGCTGTATCGTCTGCAATGCGATGATCGGGAAAACATGCCTTCGCCAACAATACAGCCCTCTGATGGCAGGGCTCTCTCAAGTACTCCGCAGCCTGCGCAATAAAGTTACGACCAGCCGATGCCGCGTAAACCTCCATGGAGGGCAGAGCCTCGAGATCCCCTTCACTTCTCCGCACCACTCTCTCACTCTCAGTGGTCGCTGTGTAGCTGGTACTCAGTACTGCCTGGGATGTCCTGAGCTTCCGAATGGCCTTAGGCAATTCCGTCTTCTGTCTCAATCCCTTGGTCAAGTTGATGCACAGAAGATTACTCCCCCTGGCTCGGGCTAATGGAACCATCCATTCTTGGCCATCCTTGCGAATGTAACACCGAAAATTCCCCATGTCCTTCACCAACCCCAACTTACTCTGTGCGAACTGCGACATGAGAAGCGGAGCCGTTGTATCATCAGGTAGGACATGCACATCCATCAAACCCGAAGTGAAATCCTGATCTCCTTTGCTGTTCGGGTCTTGGGTCAAACCTTCCTTGCCACCACGGTCAAGGAGTGTACTCCCGAAAGTCTCGATGCTGAAGGGGATTCGCCGGGTACCAACCGTTGAGGCGCTGTGGGCAAGTCCATTGAATGTTTTGGTTTCGGAGGAAATCCACGGGCACTCGAATCCCAACTCCCTCAACTTGGACTCCGTTCTGTTCATCCACTGACCACCGGCAACGCTGCTGTTTGCCCCTTCATCCAAAGTAGCCCAAACATCTTCGTCTTCCATAATGTCAACCACTGGGAGAATCAATCCAACCTCATCGTTTGGCAGGGGTCCGGGTTCCTGAAGAGTTGCCATGAATCCCGAACGTCGTGGTGCGTATCCTGTCCTCTGACGGTTTGCTGAAGGAGCTGCAGAGGATCCAGACCAATCCGTCACACCTACCGGTCCACGAGGTGGATCAGGTTCTTCGGCCACTTGTGATGCTTCAATGCAATCTTGGAGTATGCCATGCAATACTTCTGCTGAAATGGTGGGCTTGGCTTCTCCGGCTACATCTTGTGCTACCATGTGGTCCTCTACTTGGGTTCTGAAATCATCCAAGATAACCACTGCTTGCTCGGTAGTCAACTCCGTACCCTGACTCACGGATTGCTGAATGCTCGATACCAAGTCGAACGACGCTGCTGACATGGTCTCAACCTCTCTTCCTACCGCCTGTCGTCTCTTTGCTTCCTCTCTCGGCATCTCATCAATGAAATTCCCGCAATCCTTGCACAATACTCTCATCGTTGCCTTATTGGAACCTAGCCGGTTTGTGTTCTTGTGCTCACAAAGGTTGATGTCTTTCTTCTCGGGCATCTCCTTCTTCGTCTTCTCAATCTTACCGCAATCTTTGCAAGTCTTGACCTGCACATAAGCGTTGGTTCCCAAGAAACTGAAATCTGTGCATTTCCGACAGCTCACGGGTAATGGTGGATTTGGCGGCTTCTTCTTGGCTGACTTGTGCGCTGATCTTGCTGGTATCATCTGATCTGATGCTGAAGCTTCTGCGCCGGGGGCTCCCATTTGGTCGAGCGGGACTTCTCGCCGGGAGACTTCCATCGTCTTTTGATCGATGGTGTAATAGTTGTGTACCCAATCCAGATACTGAGACAGATACAAGGACGGAGCTCGTTCGTTGAATCCCCATGACGCATATCCCGGAAATCGCCATGTGACCTCTTCATAAGTTAACCCTCGATGCTGTCCAAATAGGAACTTCTTGTCACCACCTGGAGGAACCTCATCCCTCATTGTTCCTCCCTTGGTCAACCTGCTTGGGCTGTGCCTGTACGCCATCATCGCATGAGGACTTGCCGAATCATCCGAAATCAGCAAACAATCATCCTCTGAACTCGAATCCGATAGCGTAGCCAAGAATGCTTGCTTAGCTGGGGTCTGGTTGGGTGCCTGACCTCCACGTCCTTTCGGGCACTGTGGATCCCCACTCCAATGTCCAACTTGACCACATTTCATACACCTCGATTTGCTCTTGATCTCCTGAAGGCGCTTCTTCCTATCCTCAATGCTCAAGTTCGACTTGACGACTGGGAATCCTTTACCTTTCCCTTGGGATTTCCCTTTTCCTGCCTTGCCCATGACGACATTTGCAGCCAATTGTAGCTGAATAGCCTCTGCCGCTGCTTCTGGGTAAGCATCTGGGTCACACGATTCAATGACGTTCAGCGCGGTTGCAATGTCTTCATCAGATACATACTCTTCTCTCTCTTGATTGTCTGGGGTATACGCTGGGTATGCTTGGGGGTTTTCACCATGCTCTCCATACCACCATTCATTCGGATCGGTTTCTCCCCAATGCTCTGCTAGGTATCCCCAATGCTCGTACTCTGATCCACTTGGTTCTCCATAATACTCCGCATGTTGACCCATCTCTTCGGCTGCATACGCTCTCCACGGTGACTGCTGATTGTAAGATGGCTTCCCTGAAGATCCTTTGCCGAATCCCTTTGGGCCAAACTTACCTTTGTCCCTGCCGAAGTCCTTGGAACCGAACTTGCCTGGCTCCTTGCCCTTTCCTTTGCCAAATGGGTCCAATAAGCGGTTGTCCCTCAAGTGGATGTTTCCATGATGCTCAATCATGATTCTAGCAAAACTCTCGAAGCTGTTGTCACCTCCTGCGCAAGCCTTAATCATTAGCTGCTGATCCTTGGTGAGTCCACTTAGCTCCAGCATGAGTTCTGCTCTAAGTCCATCACTCAAGCTTATTCTGGGATCAAGCTGTTGCATCAACTCCCACCACCTTCTTCGGCGTGAGATGTAGCTGACGATGCTCTCACCACCTTGTCTTGACAGTGGGCCGTACTGGGCCTGGCCACTGCGAAAGAGTGCCTGTGCTTCAAGGGTTCCCAACGGAAACACCATGCGCTTGATCTCTTGAATTAGCTTTCTCAAACCTCCCGGAGATGACAATGTCTGAACACCCAAGTCCTTGGCCCTCTGAAATGCATCTCCTCGCAGTCCCTCCATGACACGCAAGGTAGCATCCAACCACTGATCTTTCTCACTCTCTCCATCGGAATCTTCGGACCCTGACTCGTGTTCCTTCACCTTCGGGATCTCACTGGACGTGTCTGACACTGGGCCACGCTCCAAGTCAGCCTCACGCCCTTTCGTCGGGGACCGCTCTCTCTTCCCCGTCTCAGGCTTGCTTGACGACGAGAAAGATTCGCTCTTCTTCTGCTTCCGTTCTCTACGGTCCTTCTTGATTCTCTGCTCACATGCAACGATACGCAGTTCCGTTCTGAACTCCCATTCGTGATACGCTTCTGGAGTGCCACTGTAAATGAATACTCCATTCTTTGTCACTATGGGGGCCGTTGCATACGAACCCTGCTGGTACCTTAACCCTGCGACTGTCATGGTAAGGCACACTCCTCCAGCCACACCAACCAAAGGAATATCGCACTGCTTGCTTCCACTGTGTTACACCTTCCCCAGCCAACACGGTCTGAGGCAATACAACGGAGAACTGGCTTCCCAAAGGCCCTGCTGGAGCTTCACCCTGCAATTGAGGGCTCAGCTCCGCACAAAGCGCTTCGGACAGCTACTTTTTGCCAGCTAGCTCAAGGCGCCTTCGAGAGGAACGTTACGGTCAGCACATACAATTGATGTTTCCTACCGCACTAGCACTTTACAATGAAGGCTTTCTAGGCATGCGCTCAGGCTACACATCGCAAAACGAGGAGGTATTCTCACGTGGTTCTCTCCTCTCTCTCTCTCCTCTCCCCTTCTTTCTCCCCCGAGACCAACCGTCCCCCAGAGGGATGGGAAGGAAAGAATGTATCCCGAGAGGCCCCCCCCCAGCCGTATCCCCGCGTTTCCCCGACCCGCAGTTTCCCCCTTCTCGCTATCCGCTCAGGTTGCAAACGGTGGCCCCCAGCCGAACGGAATAGCCGGGAGCGGTGCCACCGGAAACTGGGGTATTATCCCTGGGGGGATCCCTGGCTGCTCTGCAGCTTGGACCTCTCCCGAAGTTTCTACCTCTCCCGGCCTCGGTTGCTGGTCTCCCGTGCTAGCCTGAGAGGTATCGCTACAGAGGAGGCCCTTCCAAGCATCCTAGAGAACAGCTTCCGGAATTGGCTCCGCAATTCGACCGCTCTTTTGGCCCAAGTGTTGCAACCATGTCCGACGTGAAAGCACCTCCTGTTCCTCCTCCTCAAAGAGTGGAGTTGCCGCAGGAGTGTAGAACGTCCTTCGTAAATGAATGTCCTTCCTCGTCTGGCCTGTTGCTACGAGACTTTGTGGCCCGCCTGCGACAGGAGCGTCAGGATGCAAAGGTGTGGTACTGTCTGCGTGTCTACAAGATGTCTTGATTGTCCTTCGTCCAAAGCAGGTGGAAGCGCGCAGAGTCGCGAAGATCCTTAAAGCAGAGCAACTGAGAGTGATCAGCGGTCAGTGAGCAGTGACTAAGCTCTGCCAGCTTTTAGTACGTGAGTCAGTGAGTGTGAGTGAGTGAGCTTTGCTGTGACGAACGGTTGCCTGCAGCGTGTATTCTTCGGTGTCGGGTGAGCAGTGAGCTTCGCTCTTTCTTTTCCAAGGGAATGAATGTTTACGGCTTTGAGCCCGGCACTGATCAGCGGTGCGAGCCCTGCCGAAGCAGTGGGTGAGAGAGCCTTGCTGTGACGCGAACTGTTGCACTGTTGCGTGAGCAGCTAGTAACTTCTTCGTTTTCGGTTGAGCGTGAGCTTTGCTGTGACCCGAACTGTTGCGTCAGTTACTAAACTTTTCGGTTCAGCAGTGTGCAAGCCTTGTCTGAGGCAGGGCACGCATGTTTTACGAGCGTTGAGCCCGGCACTAAAAGCGATGACGCTGCGGAGTGGGGTTTGCCTTCTGGCAATGAGGTCTGCCATCTGAGCCAGTGCATGTATGAGCGTTGCCCAAACTGTTGCCTGAGCAGCTGGTAAACTTTTCGGGCTAGTCAGTGACGAAGCCGTGCTTTGACGTAATCTCAGCCTTCTGTTTCTAAAGGCCACCAAAACGTGGTTGCGTTGCGGTGTAGGGTTTAGGACGAGTAAGTGAGCCTTGCTGTAGTCCATGTGGGCAGCCAAAACTCTTTGTTGACATCTAGAAGGTTTTTCCGAATGCACGAATGTGAGCCCGTCATATCATGCTCATTCGCAAGTGCTTCTGAAATGTTGAGCCTGTTGCAAGGTCGAAGCTGAGCGCCGTAGTCTTTTACATAGAGCAACGCGCAGCATGGGAAATCTGGATCCGAAATTGTCCGCTAGCAGAAAGCTAGGACAGGCAGACTCTACTGATCCGCCGCAGTTTGATTCGAGATTGTATGCTGCAGGGTGTGAGGATACAGGCGAGGGAACCTGAACGAGCCCAGCGGTGGCGGGCAAATGATTTCACCCTTAGGACAAAGCCGGTGGTATAATACTCAGCTGCCAACTGAGTTTGATTGACTCCGGCATGTCTGGGACCTTCCACCGTTCTAATAGTGTTATACTACCCAAAGGGTGTGTAAGTGGGTTCCCTTGGTTTTTGCAGCAGATGGGGTGGGTTCCCTGTGGGTTCCCTTGTTTTTTGCAACACTTCAGGTGGGCTACATATGGGTTCCTTTGTTTTTTGCAGCATTTCGGGTGGGTCTGTGTATGTTCTTCATTGATTCTTCACTTAGCTTTCTTGTAGATTGCCATGGTTTTTGCAGCATGGACGGTGGGTTCCCTGTGGGTTCCCTGTGGGTTCCCTGGTTTTTGCAGCATTTTTTAAGTGGGTTCCCATGGTTTTTAACAATATCGACGGTGGGTTCCCTGTGGGTTCCCTTGTTTTTTTTTGCAACACTTCAAGTGGGCTACATATGGGTTCCTTTGTTTTTTGCAGCATTTCGGGTGGGTCTGTGTATGTTCTTCATTGATTCTTCACTTAGCTTTCTTGTAGATTGCCATGGTTTTTGCAGCATGGACGGTGGGTTCCCTGTGGGTTCCCTGTGGGTTCCCTGTGGGTTCCCTGTGGGTTCCCTGGTTTTTGCAGCATTTTTAAGTGGGTTCCCATGGTTTTTAACAGCATCGACGGTGGGGTTTGTTGGGTTCCCTGGTTTTTTGCAGCATTTGAAGTGGGTTCCCATGGTTTTCCAGTATACGTCGCTCAAAGGTCTTGGCGGGCTCCCTTGGCTTTTGCAGCATGTCAGCTGGGTTCCCTGTGGGTTCCCTAGTTTTTTGCAGCATTTTTAATGGGTTCCACATGGTTTAACAGCATCGACGGTGGGTTCCCTGTGGGTTCCTTGCTTTTTGCAGCATTGCAAGTGGGCTATATTGCGCAAAGGTCTGGGCGGGCTCCCTTGGCTCTTGCAGTGTGTCAGCTCGGTTCCCTGTGGGGTACATGTGGGTTCCCATGGTTTCTCCAGCTCGCGCATTATGTTTCAGAGAAGAGTGGAACTGAAGAAGATGTTCAGGACAGTGGCTGCAGGTGTGGCCCAGTTCCATCGCACATATTGCGCTGCATTTGGATTTGCTGCTTTGAAGTAAGGCTGCAAAAAGCACGTCTGCTGTTTGCAGTTTGGGTCGAGACCAAAGACGTTAAATAGGCTCACCTCTGATGCACATGAGGCTCGCCGCCCTCCTATTGTAATGCTCTTGATAAGTTTGCTGCGGCTAAATGCCACGCTGATGCGAGGATTTTGCGGCAGGTACTGGCAGATGTTACTCTCAGATTGTAGCTTCAACTGTTTCGATTGCTTGCTGTACGTGCGCGGTGCTTTGCGCCTGGAAGCTCCACTTGCAGGAGCTCTTTTTTCCTACAGAATCGTAGGAAGCCTCGAAGGGCCTCCCCTGTGTGGGAAAGATCTTGTACGAACAAGAACAGAAGCATTTGTCTTGAAATGGCAGCCGATGGCAAGTTTGCCAGAAATAATTCACATTTCACAGCATGTTGGCTTTCTTGGACGTTGATCCAAACAGCATGCGGAAGGATTTTTATTTTCCGTGCAGTTTTCCAGCTGAAACGGGTTCCAAAAAGCAGCTCTAGTCCGGGCACCGAAACGGGCCCCAGATTTTGGCTTTCTTCGTTGGACATACAAGCTCACGCAATTCGGGGCCCCAAATTAGAGCTCAGATTTGGGAGCCATTTCTGGGGCCCAGTCATACCGTTTTTCGTCGAGCAGATGCCACCTCTGCGTACACAGCTGGCCGTTGCGTGCAACCGTATATAAACCTCGCCAGCTCTGTTTTGCATTTTGCCGGTGTTCCTTCAAAATTCGAAATAACAAGGGGAGCGCTCGGAAACATGTGAACCTTGCAAACAGAACTTTCTCACACAGAGGAGGCCCTTCCAAGCATCCTAGAGAACAGCTTCCGGAATTGGCTCCGCAATTCGACCGCTCTTTTGGCCCAAGTGTTGCAACCATGTCCGACGTGAAAGCACCTCCTGTTCCTCCTCCTCAAAGAGTGGAGTTGCCGCAGGAGTGTAGAACGTCCTTCGTAAATGAATGTCCTTCCTCGTCTGGCCTGTTGCTACGAGACTTTGTGGCCCGCCTGCGACAGGAGCGTCAGGATGCAAAGGTGTGGTACTGTCTGCGTGTCTACAAGATGTCTTGATTGTCCTTCGTCCAAAGCAGGTGGAAGCGCGCAGAGTCGCGAAGATCCTTAAAGCAGAGCAACTGAGAGTGATCAGCGGTCAGTGAGCAGTGACTAAGCTCTGCCAGCTTTTAGTACGTGAGTCAGTGAGTGTGAGTGAGTGAGCTTTGCTGTGACGAACGGTTGCCTGCAGCGTGTATTCTTCGGTGTCGGGTGAGCAGTGAGCTTCGCTCTTTCTTTTCCAAGGGAATGAATGTTTACGGCTTTGAGCCCGGCACTGATCAGCGGTGCGAGCCCTGCCGAAGCAGTGGGTGAGAGAGCCTTGCTGTGACGCGAACTGTTGCACTGTTGCGTGAGCAGCTAGTAACTTCTTCGTTTTCGGTTGAGCGTGAGCTTTGCTGTGACCCGAACTGTTGCGTCAGTTACTAAACTTTTCGGTTCAGCAGTGTGCAAGCCTTGTCTGAGGCAGGGCACGCATGTTTTACGAGCGTTGAGCCCGGCACTAAAAGCGATGACGCTGCGGAGTGGGGTTTGCCTTCTGGCAATGAGGTCTGCCATCTGAGCCAGTGCATGTATGAGCGTTGCCCAAACTGTTGCCTGAGCAGCTGGTAAACTTTTCGGGCTAGTCAGTGACGAAGCCGTGCTTTGACGTAATCTCAGCCTTCTGTTTCTAAAGGCCACCAAAACGTGGTTGCGTTGCGGTGTAGGGTTTAGGACGAGTAAGTGAGCCTTGCTGTAGTCCATGTGGGCAGCCAAAACTCTTTGTTGACATCTAGAAGGTTTTTCCGAATGCACGAATGTGAGCCCGTCATATCATGCTCATTCGCAAGTGCTTCTGAAATGTTGAGCCTGTTGCAAGGTCGAAGCTGAGCGCCGTAGTCTTTTACATAGAGCAACGCGCAGCATGGGAAATCTGGATCCGAAATTGTCCGCTAGCAGAAAGCTCGGACAGGCAGACTCTACTGATCCGCCGCAGTTTGATTCGAGATTGTATGCTGCAGGGTGTGAGGATACAGGCGAGGGAACCTGAACGAGCCCAGCGGTGGCGGGCAAATGATTTCACCCTTAGGACAAAGCCGGTGGTATAATACTCAGCTGCCAACTGAGTTTGATTGACTCCGGCATGTCTGGGACCTTCCACCGTTCTAATAGTGTTATACTACCCAAAGGGTGTGTAAGTGGGTTCCCTTGGTTTTTGCAGCAGATGGGGTGGGTTCCCTGTGGGTTCCCTTGTTTTTTGCAACACTTCAGGTGGGCTACATATGGGTTCCTTTGTTTTTTGCAGCATTTCGGGTGGGTCTGTGTATGTTCTTCATTGATTCTTCACTTAGCTTTCTTGTAGATTGCCATGGTTTTTGCAGCATGGACGGTGGGTTCCCTGTGGGTTCCCTGGTTTTTGCAGCATTTTTTAAGTGGGTTCCCATGGTTTTTAACAATATCGACGGTGGGTTCCCTGTGGGTTCCCTTGTTTTTTTTGCAACACTTCAAGTGGGCTACATATGGGTTCCTTTGTTTTTTGCAGCATTTCGGGTGGGTCTGTGTATGTTCTTCATTGATTCTTCACTTAGCTTTCTTGTAGATTGCCATGGTTTTTGCAGCATGGACGGTGGGTTCCCTGTGGGTTCCCTGGTTTTTGCAGCATTTTTAAGTGGGTTCCCATGGTTTTTAACAGCATCGACGGTGGGGTTTGTTGGGTTCCCTGGTTTTTTGCAGCATTTGAAGTGGGTTCCCATTGTTTTCCAGTATACGTCGCTCAAAGGTCTTGGCGGGCTCCCTTGGCTTTTGCAGCATGTCAGCTGGGTTCCCTGTGGGTTCCCTAGTTTTTTGCAGCATTTTTAATGGGTTCCACATGGTTTAACAGCATCGACGGTGGGTTCCCTGTGGGTTCCTTGCTTTTTGCAGCATTGCAAGTGGGCTATATTGCGCAAAGGTCTGGGCGGGCTCCCTTGGCTCTTGCAGTGTGTCAGCTCGGTTCCCTGTGGGGTACATGTGGGTTCCCATGGTTTCTCCAGCTCGCGCATTATGTTTCAGAGAAGAGTGGAACTGAAGAAGATGTTCAGGACAGTGGCTGCAGGTGTGGCCCAGTTCCATCGCACATATTGCGCTGCATTTGGATTTGCTGCTTTGAAGTAAGGCTGCAAAAAGCACGTCTGCTGTTTGCAGTTTGGGTCGAGACCAAAGACGTTAAATAGGCTCACCTCTGATGCACATGAGGCTCGCCGCCCTCCTATTGTAATGCTCTTGATAAGTTTGCTGCGGCTAAATGCCACGCTGATGCGAGGATTTTGCGGCAGGTACTGGCAGATGTTACTCTCAGATTGTAGCTTCAACTGTTTCGATTGCTTGCTGTACGTGCGCGGTGCTTTGCGCCTGGAAGCTCCACTTGCAGGAGCTCTTTTTTCCTACAGAATCGTAGGAAGCCTCGAAGGGCCTCCCCTGTATCACTAGACGGGGGCCCGTCTCCCCGGCCCTTTGGCCAGCATAGCCTGCACACGTGCGTGTACTGGTCGGGTTCCGGCCTAGCCGAAAACTCTTGGCAGTTCTTAAATATCCGGCGACGGCCCATCCAGCAGCCGGCCAGGCTCCCATTGTGTAGCCGAAACTTCTTGCCGGGTAGCTCTACTATGATATAGCTTGTGCACCTAGCCTTCTTAAGTAGCTGCCTCGGCCGGTTCCGGTGCGGTTCCGGTCCCAGCTCCGGCTCACTAGCCGAGCCTTCAGGTTCGTCTTCAGGAGGGTCGCTCGCCTCTGCTTCTTCAGGTAGCCCGGAGGGCGCAACCTGCTCGACGATCCGCTCGCTAGCCCACTCACGCCGTAGCTCTCCTGCAAGTTTGTCGGCGTCGGCTTCACTAGCCTTGCCCGTCCGGATTAGCCAGCCGCCAAGGTCGCCGGCAATCTCTCTCTCATCTAACTGAGCTTCCCTATCCCGGGCTTTCGCCGCTTCCGCGTAGGTGGCTGGAGTGTAGCCACTCTGCCGCCGTAGGACCGGATGTAGGTATCCGAACCCTCGGGCTTCCATCTCCCCAGCATGTCTCTACTGGGGGTACTCTGATGTGTTCTACGTTTTTTGTTGTTTTCCGGGCCCCGAAAATGGGCTCGTAAAGCTCGTCGAAAGTGTGGCAGGGTAGGGAAGCCCTGGACGGAGGTTTTCAGGCCTGGAGAAGTGTTGGGAGGGACTTGGCAAGGCTGCGGTGCATGAATAGTAGACGCCTTCAAATAGTGCCCGAATAGTGCCCGAATAGTGCCCGAAATAGTGCCCGAACTAGTGCCCGAATGAACCCTTCATAGTGCCCAAATGATTTTTCGCGAAGAAAAAGGAGATTTTCCTTCCTTTACGAAAGGAAATGTATTTGGGCACTATGAAGGGTTCATTCGGGCACTATTTCGGGCACTATTTCGGGCACTATTCGGGCACTATTCGGGCACTATGCCAGGTGGAGGCTTGGGCGGCATTATCTGGAGGGCTAAGGGTTGGGAGGCCTGCAGGACCACCAAAACACTGGAAATGCGCACGAAGAATAGGAATTTGTGCTGCAGGAGGCATTGGGGAGTGATCTGCGGGGCAGGGTTTGGAATGCAAAAGGGGGGGTTTAGGGAAGGATCTGCAGAGTTTAGGGCAGGATCTGCAAGGCAGGATTTGGGGGAGGGTCCGCAAGCAAGCGTTTGGAGGAGCATACACGAAAAACATGAGGGGTGGCATGTGCAAAAAATTGTAGGGTAGTCTATCTACAAGTTTACGGGGGCCTTGGCCATGCGAGGGTTTAGGGAAAGGGGAGGATCTATAACGAGACTTTATGAAGGAGTTATGGTTTTTATCGAGTGCAGCAGCAGTCAGTCATTGACAGTCTTCTTGTTTGCATATTCAGAAACCTCCCCCCGCCCCCTCAATTTCAATGTGTGCCGCAATGTGTGCCGCAATGCTCATTGGGCGCTTCTATGTAAACATTGAATTTGGGGGGAGCGGGGGGTCTGGAAGGTTTCAAGATTTGTGGACAAACAATTCCAAAATTGTACTATCGCGCGAGGCCATTTTCAGTGTTCGAAAAACCACGAAAACTGTAGGACGCATTAAGGTACCCCCATAGTCAGTTGCCGCCTTGCTTGCCATGCTGTGGTATTTATGACAAGTAGTTGTCATGACATCATGGTCAACAGTCTCAAGCTGACCACGCACAGACCCCGCGCATAGCTACAAGGTTGTTTTTCGAGCAAAGTTCCAATCCAATTGGGAGCGTCTTTGTCCAAAGGTTTTCGATCCATTCTAGAGCCCATTTTCGAGCTCCAAAAACGAAGCCCAAAATGGGGTCTCCCCTAATAGTTTCCAATCAGGCGGTCTCAGCTTTGGGAACCAATTTTTGGCCTCAAAATGGGGACCAACCCGAGCTCAAAAACTGCGGAATTCTGCGAGGGAGACGTGTTTGAAGCTTTACCAAAGTTTTGCCCGACATGCGGCGACCAGT
Organism: Symbiodinium sp. CCMP2592; assembly: GCA_905221615.1. NCBI lineage: Eukaryota > Dinophyceae > Suessiales > Symbiodiniaceae > Symbiodinium > Symbiodinium sp. CCMP2592. The sequence goes on from CAJNDT010006122.1 coordinate 357,647, forward strand.
GTCGCGAGCGACCGCGTCTGTTGAAATCAATCAAAACGCTCCGTTGCTACCCTGGTGATTGGGCTTGTGCTGCTTAAGCACCGTTGTTTGCCACTGTAACTGTGGGGGTACTCTGATGTGTCCTACGTTTTTTGTTGTTTTCCGGGCCCCGAAAATGGGCTCGTAAAGCTCGTCGAAAGTGTGGCAGGGTAGGGAAGCCCTGGACGGAGGTTTTCAGGGCTGGAGCAGTGTTGGGAGGGACTTGGCAAGGCTGCGGTGCATAAATAGTAGACGCCTTCAAATAGTGCCCGAATAGTGCCCGAATAGTGCCCGAAATAGTGCCCGAACTAGTGCCCGAATGAACCCTTCATAGTGCCCAAATGATTTTTCGCGAAGAAAAAGGAGATTTTCCTTCCTTTACGAAAGGAAATGTATTTGGGCACTATGAAGGGTTCATTCGGGCACTATTTCGGGCACTATTTCGGGCACTATTCGGGCACTATTCGGGCACTATGCCAGGTGGAGGCTTGGGCGGCATTATCTGGAGGGCTAAGGGTTGGGAGGCCTGCAGGACCACCAAAACACTGGAAATGCGCACGAAGAATAGGAATTTGTGCTGCAGGAGGCATTGGGGAGTGATCTGCGGGGCAGGGTTTGGAATGCAAAAGGGGGGGTTTAGGGAAGGATCTGCAGAGTTTAGGGCAGGATCTGCAAGGCAGGATTTGGGGGAGGGTCCGCAAGCAAGCGTTTGGAGGAGCATACACGAAAAACATGAGGGGTGGCATGTGCAAAAAATTGTAGGGTAGTCTATCTAGAAGTTTACGGGGGCCTTGGCCATGCGAGGGTTTAGGGAAAGATCAGGCAGGACTTCGGGGAGGATCTATAACGAGACTTTATGAAGGAGTTATGGTTTTTATCGAGTGCAGCAGCAGTCAGTCATTGACAGTCTTCTTGTTTGCATATTCAGAAACCTCCCCCCCGCCCCCTCAATTTCAATGTGTGCCGCAATGTGTGCCGCAATGCTCATTGGGCGCTTCTATGTAAACATTGAATTTGGGGGGAGCGGGGGGTCTGGAAGGTTTCAAGATTTGTGGACAAACAATTCCAAAATTGTACTATCGCGCGAGGCCATTTTCAGTGTTCGAAAAACCACGAAAACTGTAGGACGCATTAAGGTACCCCCATAGTATCCGCTGGAGGGATCGGCTTCAGGCTGAGCTCCGTGGGTAGGACCGCACATTCGCTGTGCTCTGACCAGTTGCCCCGAGCCACGGCCGGGATCCCGACCATCGCCAACACCCAGCCGTCGCCACCATGGCGTCTGCGTAGGTAGCCATCTTCTTCTCCAGGGCGCCCTTATCCCCGAGCCGCAGCATCAGGTAGTCCCGCTGATAGCGCGTGGCTCTTCAGCAGTAGCCAACCCTCGAAGTAGGCTCTCTCCGAAATACCGGTAGCTCCCGGATGCGCCGGTTAGCCCCAGTGGTCTTTGTACGTCTAAGGATGGTCGATAGCCGACTCCACCATGGCCAGTTCGTTCGGTATCATTCCTGGAGGTCCGACCACCGTAGGCTGCTCCAGACCTTCAGGAGCTGAGCCCAAGCCCACACTCTCCAGCCAACGGCCACGCTGGCATCGAGGACTAGCCTCTCCCACCTGGCCAGGATCGCCGCTGGATATCTCGGAGCTCTCCTAGTCCAGGGTGCCCTCCAGGATAGCCGCTTGACCACCGTGTCCTTGATGGCACAAGCGATCCTTCCTGAGGTAGCCCTGGTCTCGGTAGCCCTATCCGCGACCCGCTCTATCCAGCCAATCGCCTTGAGGATAGCCTCTAGCACTGTCCGACCGCAAGGTTCGTCTCCTCTAGCTATAATATAGTCGGCCAGGTCTGCAGGCAGCCCAGAGGGTCGCCCATCCTTCGCCTCACGCAGCCAGAGTCGCCATCTGACGTGGATGGAGACACAGCGCTTGAGTGTGCTAGCCCAGGTCTTTCCAGCTAGGCAAGGATCCCTGAAGCTATTAGCTTTTTTTTTGCCCAGGTTTGGAGTCGTTCTTCTCCAGCCTGCGCCAAGGACCCTTCGTACCAGAACTGCGAGTCCTCCGTCACCGGCTACCACGGTGATTCCGGCTAGCCCTGGGGCGAGGTGCCGGGGAGTCCGACCGTCCTGCCTCCGGCTTCTCCGGGCGAGCAGGGCGCGGAACCGAGCTCCCCCCTGGTGGGATAGGGAGTCCCGTTGCACTTCCGTCCTTGAGGGATAGCGCTCTTACAGAAGCGTGCGGTGCTGGATAGGTGCCACGAGCAGGGCTTCGGTGTGCTAGAGCTGGACCCTCGCACTTGAGGACGCGGAAGAAGTGGGCCACCAGGTGGCAGAGGAACTGGGCGTGGGCTGTGACGAGTACATTGGCGACTCGATCTACCCTGAGGCTAGAGACCTTGTGGAAAGGACCTCTGGCTACAACGCTACCTCGCTGGCCTGGGCGAACCTTTGCAAGCGTCCGGCGGTAGAAGGATAGACCTTGAAGAAGATAGCGAGCCAGAACCCCAAGGGGGGATAGACAGAAGCGTCGCGAAGCAGAGGGAGTGCGAGGAGAGGCCGCCATTCTCGCTTGGCTAGATAGCCAAGTTTTCCTTCTCTCTCCTTCAAATTAACCCCGTGATGGAGGACTTTGTCCAGAATGGCCACGGTCACACACACACTTTCGTAGCCGTTCCAAGTCACAGCCATCCTGTCTTCACATGTTAGAGGCCAACTCTCCTGCGAACGACGAGCGGAAACTTCGTTTCTAGAGAAGCTACCTTCGATAGCTTCGGGTAGTAATAGGTTTGCCAGCACACATAGTCGTAACTCGTTCCTCGTCAGGAGGTACCTTTCTTCGCTTTACTGGGTGACTTCCTTCTGCTCCTCTGGCTGTTCCTTAAGCCACTCAGTGCGCTGCCTTGCTTGCCTTGCACTTCTCTTTTCCTTGCTTGTCCTTTCCTCCTGCTTTCCATCCTGTTGCCTTTGATCCTGAATACCAGTACCATTGTCCTCGGACTTCGTTCCACTTCCACTGGTAACTCTTTTCTTGAAAGCTGTAGACTGCAAACCAGTTTCCTTCAAACTCTCCTTTTTCCTTTTTCTTTCAAGTAAGACGCTTCGTTCACTGGTCCTTTGGCGGAAAGTTCCTCGTCTTCCCTGTTCCTGCTTTCCTGGCTTGTGCTTTGTCGCGCTCGGTGGCTCCTATCCTTCCTTCTTTTCCTTTCCTTTTCCTTCTCCTCTTTCTTCTGGCTTTTCCTGCTCCTTGCTTGGTGTTGTGTCTGGCTCTGTGGGTGCCTGCTACCCGGCTGCTGATCCTCTGCTCTCAAGCTCCTGTGTGAGGCTTGCAATCCTTTCCTTGTCTTCCTTGCGTTCCTTCATCATCTCCTCCATCATCTGTTCCAGCTTCTTCATCCTGTCTTCTTCACGTCTCGGTTCCACTTCTCCTCTTTCAGATGAGACTTTGGCGATGTACTTGGTCATTCGTGGTATACAGATATATATGATTCGTGATGCTGGTATCCGTATCTATTTTGAGCAGTTTCCGGCGGGCTTGGAGCATCGTCATGCCATCACTCGGCAGATACTTGAGGAAGTTGAAGGTGCTGATATGTGGCACCAGCTTGCATTCTTTCGTTTGATGCTGGATGGAGATCATAAGGAAGATTTCTTCGAGATGGCATATACACTTATTCTACATCGCATGCGGGAGGACCCTCGGCCGTTCCACTTGCTTGTTCGCGAAAGTGAATACTCATGGGCCTGGGACGATGCTCTGGCCTCTGATGAGGCCAGACTGCTCTCCACTGCTTCGGATGTGGCTTCAGATGTTGCTCCAACTGAGCGGGATGTGGATTCCGATATATCTCATGATTCCTTCGACTCTTTTTCTTTATGACTCTGAGCTGTGAGGGTTGCTTAAGTGTAGGTAGGAGGTAGTGTTGTTGCCGCGGTTTCACATGTGAAGGCGACCACATTGTAGTTCCCACCTTTCCATAAGTGTCACAGCGAGGGTGACCGCTTGTGCATCCCTGATCCCGTGTTCAGTGTCTCGACTTTGCTATGGGCTGGTGACAGCCTCTTTGCTTTGTACAGCTTCTCTACCATTGCAGCTTGCTTGCAATCTTTTGCAACTTTCACGAATTTTAGCTGCACTGCAGCCGGAACGAAGTTCTGTTCGTGTCACGTAAGATGGATCCAACCTGTCTGCGCTTCAAAGTCAAAAAGTCACCTTTAGCAGAGCTAGAGAGATTCCCAGGCCGGGAGCGCCGGGCCCTTTGCGCAGCGAATCGCGCCCAGCGGGCCTTAAAGGCCTCCGCGGAGCAGACGCAGCACGAGTTCGCAGCGCGAACAGCCTAGTTGCCTTCATGTCACAGTGTTGCCACTCCCTATCTCAGCGCGGCGTTTGCTGGTCCATAGAAAATCCAGCTCGTAGTCTCCTGTGGAGGATGCCCTGCCTCAGAGAGGCCTTGCAGTCAGCCCACAGAGTGGAGTTTGACGCGTGCATGTTCGGAAGCATGCGCCGCAAGCGTACTGCAATCCTCTCAAACTTGGATTGGTTCTCCGGTCTAAGCAGGGACTGCGACGGAGGCCACAAACATCTGCCCTGGGGCAGAGCCTCAGTGGATGGTCCCACAGTGTGGTCTACCTCTTTAGAAAGCGCCTACACCGCTCAGCTGAGCTCGGTCTGGGTCTCCCTCGCGGCAGACCAATGCGCAGCAGCACTCCAGGCAGCGCCTCTCAGCCGCAAGCGTCTGCGACGCCTGCGCTACGAGCCAGACTTCAGTGACAAAGTCACTCTCCAAGGCCCCGCAGCGCGGTGCTTTCGAGGCTGGAAGACTCCCCAGAAGCTACCACAATCGTGGTCTTGCTTCCCAAAAGGCTCTAGGCTCATCCAGTGGATCGAAGCCTCCCAGAAAGCAATCGTCGCCATCCCGCTGCAGCCACTGCACTGGGTGCGCAGAGCGCATCTCATAGATCACCCAGCCAGGGACATTGAGGCAGTGCCTCTATCCCTCAAGCGCGCCATCTCTGCCGAAGTGCATGAAGACACTGTCCTGCTGGCCAAGCGCCGCACATTGGCATCGATGCATATCTCGAGAACTTGCACAGAGTGTCAAGCCCTCGAGGCCGGGGCACGTTCTTCGATTGACGCTCAGGTGAACAGCGTCACCAAGCCCAAGCAGACAGTAGCTTTAGCAAAGCTTCTGAGTGAAATCGACTTCCCGGACAGGACATTGGCCAAGCAGGTGCGGGAAGGTTTTCCCCTGCTTGGCTGGATACAACCCAGTGGGCTGTGGCCAGTGCAGATCCTGCCTCCTTCTCTAGATGAGAAATCAATACTGGAAAACGCCCATAGTATAGGTATGCGCGGCATTCGCAGCGCGCTGCGCCCCTCGCAGGACGGGGTCTCGGACAAGGTCTGGGAAAGCACAATAGAGGAAGGCCAGCAGGGCTGGCTCTCTTTGGAGGACTTCTCGCCAGAAAAACTGCACGAGACGATAGTATCGTCTCGCTTCGGCGTTGTGCAAAAGGGCAAAGTGCGCCCCATTGATAATTTTAAGAGCAGCTTTATCAACAGCTGCTGCGGGACTACAGAGAAGGTCCAAGTCGACAGCATCGACGAGCTCCTCGCCGTGTGCCTCGAGTGGCTGCGCCAGGGTGTGCCCGCAGAGCAGGCCCACCGCATCGTAGGTAGGACCTGGGACCTCAAGAGTGCCTACAAGCAGCTTGCAGTGCAGGCTGCACACAAGAAATTTGCGTGCATCGTCATGGTGGACCCACAGAGTGGGAAGGTTAAAATCGCCCACCTACACAGCATGCCTTTCGGCGCAGTGGCCGCCGTGCACGCCTTCCTCCGCTGCAGCGAAGCGCTGAAAGCCATCGGCCGCGAGAAGCTTGCTTTGGTAATGACGAGCTTCTTCGATGACTTCACAGTTCTTACGCGCAGCGCGCACTCGAAGCTCGTCACTTTGGCAGTGTCCAATCTTTTTAACAAGCTGGGCTGGCAAGTGGCCACAGAGCCCAAGAAGAACGCCGACTTCAGCGAAGTCTTCGACGTGCTAGGCGTGCGAGTCGACTTGTCTAAGCAGCACCTTGGAGAAATCTCCGTCAGCAACAAGCCGACGCGGGCAGCAGAGCTGGGGATGGTCCTCAGCGAGGCCCTCGCCCGCGGCAGCATGTCCCCCCTGGAAGCGCAGAGCCTGCGCGGCAGGCTCATCTTCGCTGAGCAGCAAGCCTGGGGCCGCAACACCCGCATGGCAGTCATCTGCGTCGGCGACGTCCTTGGGGATGGACCAGAGCAGGTCCCCCTCACAGAGCAGCAGTGCCAAGCCATGGCGTTCCTGCTGCAACGAGTCGTGCACGGACCGCCTAGGACAGTGTCCATCCATGCGCGCAGGAAGGTGCACCTGTATATCGACGGGGCCTGCGAGTGGGAGACCCCGCGACTGGTGCCCAAGTGTGGCCTCGGAGCAGTGCTCATTGGAGAAGGCATCGCCTTCACCTGGGGGCTGCAGATCAGCAGCCAGGTTGCAGCCCAGTGGGTTGCCAGGGCACAGAAACAGCAGTTGGTCTATGAGTGCGAGCTGTTGCCCTATTTGCTTAGCCTTCAGCTGTGGGCAAAGCATATAGCAGGCAGTGACCTGTTCGTCTGGATAGACAACGACGCAGCGCGTACTTCTTTACACAAGGCCTTCACACGGAAGGTAGAAGGCGCAGCGATAGTCTCGCAAGCGGTGGATTTTGAAGAGTCTCTGCAGTGCAGGGCTGCTTTCTTCCGAGTTCCGACAGACAGCAACATCGCTGATGGCCCCAGCAGAGACTGGTGGGAAGAGACTCAGAGGCTAGGCGCAGCGCGCCAATACCTGCCGCCCAACGCAGTGGCGTTGGCTTTGTCACTCGGCGCGGACTGAATGGGGGGTGAGTAAGGCTTCGAGTGCCTTCAAGGGGGGTGAACCAGTCGTTCGCCTTACCATCGACCAGCGGTCGAGTTTTGTCAAGATGCCAGTGGCATCGTTTCGTCAGTGCCCGAAGATCGGGCCCGAACTGACCCCCCATGTCCGCTAGGAGAAAAAAGAGAGAGTGCTTTGCACAGGGTTCCTCTGCAGCGCAGTTAGGGTTTCCCAAACGCGCGCTAACGGAAGTTTCGTTGGAAAATAAGCATCCATCATGCGTGCGTGAATGGGTTTTATTTTCCGCCGAAAGTGTAGACAAAGTTTGTCGAAAAAGGAAAACAGTGTTTTCACTTGTGTGTGAGTGACACTAGACAAGCTTTGCCGTGCAGCTTTCGGCTTGAAGTTGGATCTGTGATCCAAAAAGTTTTGTCCCACCCACCACACCCTCTATAGTATGCGGGGTCTGGGACACCGCATAATCAGCAGAGCTGCCAGGAGCAGCGCTCCTATGTTCTCTCTAGCAGAGAGGCGTCAGCACAAAGTGCGCTCTTGTACATAGGCCGTAGGCCGTCTGCTTACAGAGTAGCAACTGGTAGCTGCAGTGACCCAGTCGGTCAGAGAATGTTTCACCTTCTTGTCCCGTTGTACGGGTTACTCCCTTGTCGGGGGGGGTGAACCAGTCGTTCGCCTTACCATCGACCAGCGGTCGAGTTTTTCCGTCAAGATGCCAGTGGCATCGTTTCTTCAGTGCCCGAAGATCGGGCCCGAACTGACCCCCCATGTCCGCTAGGAGAAAAAAGAGAGAGTGCTTTGCACAGGGTTCCTCTGCAGCGCAGTTAGGGTTTCCCAAACGCGCGCTAACGGAAGTTTCGTTGGAAAATAAAGCTTTTTGCGGGAGGATGCAGCACACGAACTGCGTTTCAAGGCAATCCACATCCAGCAATGATGACAATGCACTCGAAAACGACCAAATGTTGTATTCGGAGTTCTTGTACATCTCTGCACCATCAAAGTGAATCAGCAACGGTATCATCTCGCTTAGATCGCAGCCGGCCAATGCCGGATGATCCTTCACTTCTTCCGGCACATATCGTTGCAAATGCCGCCAAAATTGCTTGATCGCAGCCGGCGAGTGTCGCCCCAGCATACTCAAACCAAACTGGCAGGGAACAAGGAGACATTTATACAGCATGACATACCAGTGAAAACGCGCACACACACACACACTTACTTATACTCACGTGCACACATACGTGGAAGCACATGTAACCAACAGCATGCTCTTGCTGCTTGTCTTTCTCGTCCTCGCTCTCTTGCCCTTTCTTTCGGAAAACACACCACGTCTGTCTTTATTTGGCCCCCACTGAAACCTGATGGTCGCTTGAAGAGTGAATCGCAGAGAAGACCTCGTGTGGTAGGAGCACAGGTATCCGCGTGGATGCCGTCCCCTTCAAAGGGTTATCTTCCTGTTCACCAATGTCATCAATATCGGCATCGTCTTTTTCAAGCATGACATCTATGAAGTATGGTTCCAAAGTCACCCCGTACAAGCCTCGAAGCCACCTATGTAGGTCTCGCTCAGCATTCGACTCATGGGCACCGAAGGAGCCCAAACTTGCAAAAGCAGTCACGGCTTCTTGGGGTATTCCATCACGAACCATTGCAACTGCCAAACTTTGCGCATGAGCCACATGGCTCTTCCCACTACCAATCATTTCCAGAAGCTCTTCTGCTGCGTGAGAATGTGGCATCGCAGCATAGTCTTCTCTCCGACGAAAAGATTTGGGCCTGCGAAACGACACGACAGCAACATTGTAGCTGTACAAGCTATAAGCACACGACGATCACAACGACCAAACCTCGGCTTGGATAGGTCATCACCAGCCACGCCTGCAATCAACAAAGCAGAAACAGCATCAGGATCCCTAAGCAAAGCCGACTGCCGCACATGCAAAGAGCCAGCACCACAGTCTTTCCACAGAGCCCTATGCACTTCTGCAAAACCATCTGCACATCTTGGCAAAATGAGTTTCCCAAGGCATTCGGTGACACGCATGGCACACTTCTCTCAGAATCATTCTCCCAAACTTCGGTACTTTACACAGCATGTGTGTGTATGCTGGGTTAAACAAAACACACACACAAATCCTCAAGTGTGCACGCATGTCCCTGTGAGGGGTCGCCGTGTGGCAAGCTCTATCCCACGACAGAATGCTCTCGTCCCGACTCGTCACACATTGTGCAGCGCATCTTCAAGCCGCATCAGTCCGCTTTTGCGGAACTCTTGGCGGCCGCCTTCTTTGCTGCAGCCTTTTTTTTGGATTTCAATCCAGACTGCAGGCCGTTTGCTGCTGCCTGCGTGTAAGCAACGAATCCAAGCACATGCCCAATGTATCTACATGCTAGTTTGCATCCAACATCATATCATTGTGCCTGGGCTTGCTTGAACCATGGCTTCTTCTGATCCACCCACTTGATAACTTTCCTCAAGGCTTTTGTGTTTCCGTCTTTGTCCAGCTGACACATCTTCTTGTAGGCAGACTCCATCTGCTTCGAAAATTTGAGCAGCTGCTCCGATAGCTGGCCGCCGTAGTTCAGCTTGGTCAGGGTGATGGAGGTTTTGCGAGCCTCCGTGGAATCCTTCAGGATCTCGGTTTCCTTTTCCGCCACCTGCCTTGGAACAATTGACTATCAACCACGGATACCACATGCAGCCTTTATAAAGATTGAATTCTTCAATGCAATCAAGAAGCTCTTTCAGGGTCTTGGGCTTCATCTCCTCGGGTTCTTCCTTATTGTCCTTCCTCGGTTTTGGGATGCGCTTCTGCATCCCTCCCGCCTCGTCGAAGAGGCCCAGGAGGGCCTTTCACCAGCCTCGGAGGCTGCATGCACAGCAGGCATACTGCCTGCCTGAAGCACATTGCCCTCTTCGAGAACCTTTGCCAAATCTTCATCCATCGCTTGATCCACCCGGAGGGTCTGAGACTCGCTTGTGCTGTTGTCAAGCCGCAGCAGGTGGCCCTTCGGCATATAATACCAAGCTTCCTCAGAAAGCCAATTCACATGCAGCAAAAACCCTTCAGCCCATATGCCACACTGACCGCAACCTAGACACATCCTCTTTGTCCGGAAAGTCTTTGTCTTTGTACCAGCGTCCTTCGGCTTTTCTTGCGGCAATTACTTGCTTGTACATGGCCTGGCAAACACACACGATATGTAAAGAAGCATGCACACAGACCGACGGTGCCTCGTCGGCGTACTTAGACTTCAAGTCTTTCCCCTGGATGGCAACAACATCCTGCCGGTTGAGATTCTTCCTTTCATGTTTTCGTTCCATGATAAGCTTCACCCTGGGCGGCAACGTGCCGTGCATCACAAATCACGTCTGGAGTCGGACAACAGCAAGAAGGCAAAAGGTGCAAATGCACAAACGCGCCATAGCTTCAGCCAAGTAGCTCATCCCAATTGCCGTTGCAATCGAGCCAGGCACCAAACAAATCCGTCTTAGATTTGCTTGCGTAGGAACTAAGGCTGACGGGGAACTTCTGGCGATTCTTGATCGCCCGATCAAACACGGCCCATTCCTTTTTGTGCGTCGTACCTTAGAAGCACAAAAGACACACTAGACTGTCACTATACACATAACCCCCTATAGTTTCAAGTTGCACAAGACATCAAACGATATTTCATCTGGGGAGCTGTTCCGCACTGCTTCCTCCTCCTTCTGCGTGGCCTCCACCAAGGAAGTTGGGTCGGGGGTCGGTTCGTCATCATCTCCAGACAAGGGCTCCCCGTCGGTATTCTCGGACTCTTCCTCAGATGAGGAACCGCTTGGCATGTCTTCTTCATTCAGGTGGCACTCTTGCGACGGCAGGATTTCCTCCTCGGCTTCGGCTTCACATTCAGCGGCATTCGGAGATGCCTCCGGCTCCCCTGCTCCCTCCGATTCCTCCTGTCCATCATCATCATCATCATCCTGGTCACCGAAATCCGCGGAACCTTCTGAAGCCATTGGGGAGCATGCAGCAAGTTCCTCGGCTGCTATCTGTGCCTCGATGAGCGCCACTTGATCAAAATCATTCTCGGATTCTCCGTCCTAGACACAGAAAGAATGCTTCAAACTCATCATGCACCATAACAAATGCGCCACGCTCTGCGGAAAGGAAACTGCACCCACCTCCTCGGACACGCGGGTTTTCTTGTCTTTGGCTTCCTTCTTGTCTTTGGCTTCCTTCTTGTCTTTGGCTTCCTTCTTGTCTTTGGCTTCCTTCTTGTCTTTGGCTTCTTTCTTGTCTTTGGCTTCCTTCTTGTCTTTGGCTTCTTTCTTGTCTTTGCTTTCCTTCTGGTCTTTGCTTTCCTTCTGGTCTTTGCTTTCCTTCTGGTCTTTGCTTTCCTTCTGGTCTTTGCTTTCCTTCTGGTCTTTGCTTTCCTTCTGGTCTTTGCTTTCCTTTTGGTCTTTGCTTTCCTGCTGGTCTTTCTTTCCCTTGTGGTCTTTGCTTTCCTTCTTCTGTTGCTGTGCTCTCTGGCCTGGGCCCGGTTCAGGTCCCTTCGCCTTCGCTGGCGCGGGGTCTTGCTTGTCCTTCTTGTCTTTTGCATCTCTGCTCTCTCTGCCCTCCTTCTTCTCTTTGATTTCCTTCTCCTGCTGCGTCGTGCCTGCCTTCTTTTCCCTGCTCTCCTTCTTCTCTTTGTCTTTCTTATCCTCTTTTCTTGGCTTCTGGTCTTGGGCTTCTATCTCTCCCTTGCTTTCCTTCTTCGGCTTCTTCTTATTCTCCTGGTCTTTCGGTGGCACAGAAGACGCCGCCGCTGCTGCCTTCAGCAACTTTTCCTGCCGAGCCACTTCTCGATCGGATGGCTCGGCTTGCCTCTTTGCCTTCTCTGAGCTTTTGTGGCTCCCAGAACCAGTAGAAACCCGAGGCTTTTTTGCCGGCTCGCTTGCTGCATCTCTTGATTGCTGGCGCTTCGTAGGAACACGGTGGGTGACGTCTTTTCCCATGGCTGCAGCACTGCAGCACACTTGAAAAAAAGTTCCAAGCCAAATGCTTAAAGACATGAGTGTTGCTTCAACATGCACGGAACGAATGTATTCCTGCTGCAGGCCCTCTCCCACAATCTCACTGCATCTCACTCGCACCTTTGCAAACGATGGACAGACAGACAGGCAGACCGAAACAGACAGCAGCGCTGGGCGGGACGGCTGGGCGGGACGGCTGGGCGGGACGGCTGGGCGGGACGGCTGGGCTGGGCATGGGCTGTGATGGTACATATAGAGACAGAGAGACAGACATGCATGCGTATACGTGATATAGAAACAGCACGCACATGGCATATGTATATAATGCATGGATAATATGCACAGACCGTGATACTCTACTTTTATACATGCTATAGCTTCCATGTGTGCATATTACACATGTTATTAGGCTTGCTTCCAGTGCATGCAGGCAAATCAGGCAGCCCCAATTGAATTATACCTACTGTATTTTGCTTTAGTTTTCTAGTATCAGTACATCTACAATTATGTATTATCACAACTGTATTTTTGTTACATATATCTGTATGTGTATATAGATATAGACTCATACACTTCCTATACTACATATAAGTATAATACAGCAATATATATATATATATATATATATATATATACATTATATACATATAATATTCAATAATAATTAACTATGTATATATGCTTATAACTGCTACAAATCACGGCAGCACGATTCACGGCATCGGCTGCTACAAATCACGGCAGCGGTTGCTCTACAAATCACGGCAGCGGTTGCTACAAATCACGGCTCTACAAATCACGGCAGCGGTTGCTAGAAATCACGGCAGCGGTTGCTACAAATCACGGCAGCGGTTGCTACAAATCACGGCAGCAGTTGCTACAAATCACGGCAGCGGTTGCTACAATCGCGGCTGGTTGATAAAATTTTGTCAGCGGCTGCTACAAATCACGGCAGCGGCTGCTACAAATCACGCTCCTAGGAGCTATAATGTTGGCCGAAATCGCGGTTCATGGTTCGAGTTGTGGCCGTTCGGGGTTGCTTCGGTGTGGTTTCAGGGTGGCAAATACAAATCACGGCATTCCACGCCAAATCACGCTAGCGGTCACGACAAATCACGGCATTGACTTTGCCGGTGTTGCAAGCATTTTTGTTGGCTGTGTTTCGTTTCCGTTTCGTTTTTTTCCGTTCCCATCCCTCTGTGTAGCTCTCCTGTTCCGTCTCTGTCGATCTGCGCTCTCCCGTGTCCTTTCTCCTGGGTCCCCTGCCCGTTTCCTCTCTCCTCTCTCTTCTCTCCTCCCCCCCCTTTGCCTCTCATGCTGTCCCCTCCCAGCATTCCCTTTACTCTCATGTATAACCATTCCATGCATGCGCAGAAGAGCATACTGAGACTGTCTGTGTGACATACATGGCACCCAATGCACCCAGCACGCTGCCTTGATCTGCAGCTTTGCATTCAGCCAATCGCAGACGGCCTTGATTCAATGTAAACCGCGGCATAGTCCTGCGTAGCAAGGCACCATGTTCTATTATCTATACGATACCCACAGCTATATACAGGCACATCACCAGGCATGCATGCAGAAACCTTTCAGTGCAACATTTTCCGGTTGGCGCACCCCGACCATACTGCTTGCATGGAACTGCACACAGAGCTCGCGCTGCATGCTGCGTAGCAATTAAGGATGTACAAGTATTGCAGTTACTGCTGTTGTCGCAGGAATGCAAAAACTTTGTCGAAATGGGCACCATGTGCCCATCTCCTGGAAACTTTAGAATCCACAGGCACCTTCAAAGGCCGCTTCATAGCATCACGCAGATCTGCCCAAGCCTGCTCCTTGACGTGTTTGTCGTGCTGGGTCCGCAAGGATGCCAGTGCAATGCCGAACCTTATTGGGAAACATCATTGCAAGGGTTCGGGCGGCGACCCTTCGTGTATGTCATGTCGAAACAGCGTACCTCAGAGCCCCACTGCCTTGGGTACGCTTGCGAGGCCTTCAGGTGCTTACCGCCGTTGACTCGTTTGTTGCCAAACTCGTCCGTGTAGCGCACCGACATCTCCCATCCCCTCTTCTGCTCATCTGTCGGCAACTCATCCACAGGTGGCTTGAACTTCGCAAGATTTCCCAGTATCTGTCGATCTCAGAGGCAACAAATATGCACCACCGACTGACATTCCATGCACCAATCACCAATCTGAGTGTATATGTGCGGTCAAGGCACTGGAGTACAACCATGTTGGTTTCTTGGATTTCGCGCCAAAATCCTCCATGTTCACAGATACACGATGGCATTTCACCAGGCCGAAGAGCAACTGCATGGCCGGGTGATGTTCCATCAGCGATCTTTCTGGTTGTTCCAATATCCACCACACTCCCTTAGAGGAGCAGATCAGCAGGAGTGCAACAACCCGCCAAATCATGCGGTTTGCAGCTCTCACAGAGCTGACAGATTCGTCTCCAATCACATCACCCGGACGTCGTTGGGTTTTCGATTGGGACCTCAAATCATAAGAGAACCACAGCAGAGGTCAATATGCAAGCACACAGACAACGCACATCATATGTGTGTTCCACATCAGCAACTCAGTGTCTTACATGAATATCCATGATGAGCAAACTGGTGCGGTCAGCATTCCACTGCCCGGCACCAGCCTCAAGCACTCAAACACTGCAATGCAGAAGCCGAGGGAGCTGAGAATGTCCATCGTGCGTTCGTTGTAGCTCACATCGTGTGCAACCGCACGCCGCCCAGCCTGGGAGCAACTTGCAGGGAAGGGGCTTTTGGGAGGGTTGCCGGGGCAAGAATGCAAGCATTGAACTATTCTGCAAACAGGCGGCTCGAATCTCAGCTAGGGTAACAGCTTTGCGCCCAGCAAATGTCTCGAAGTGCTGCAAGGAAGTTTCCCAAGGCAGGTTCTCGATCCGTGTGACCATAGCCACCAGTTTGAAGATAACCTTGACACTCATAAAAGTTTGTGGCATCGCGGGAAGGGTATCACATGCTCATGATGCAACCAATATATGCCAGCCAAAGCTCCAGTGGCACACCGATCTGTGCCAAACCATACAGCACATACATTTGCTGCAAAAGTCGCCCGGTCTTCTGCGGGGGTCGCTGCACACGCAGCTTTCTTTTGTCTTTGCGACGACGCTGCTTCATTGCATGCTGCGACAACTTAGCACAGACTGCACATGTCATGGAACATGGTTTTCTTATATCTAGACGAAACATGTTAGCATACTTGTATATCATGTTTGTATGGGCTGGATGTGTGGCAGCATCTGTTCGGCATCCACATACCATTGCAATAGACACTATGAGCCTGCACACAAGTTCGATGACTCTCATGCAAGCAGACAGACACACTCGCAAACATAGTCGATGACTCTCATGCAAGCAGACAGACACACTCGCAAACACAGTTGCGTGCTAGCCCTGAACCCCTGCGTCGGTCCTTCCACATCATGATCGGCCCACATCGGAATATATCATCATGGGGGATGCCTGCGTGCGGGCAATGCTCATGTGCTGGGTGCAGGCAATGCTCATGTGCTGTTGCCCGTGATCACGACATACAGCAACTGATGGGACTTTATTTTTCAGCGTGGCTTCGCTCTGCTGAAAGTCAGCCACCCCTCGTGTTTCAAGCCACGCTCCGTTCGGCAGCATTGCCGAGGGCAAAATCAAAAGAACTGTGTGCAAAATTTGCGGCTCGCTGCATCTCCAACACAGCTTATAAAGCCCGAGTGCTCGCATTGCCGGATGGCATGATCTCTCTTTGCATTGCTGCTTGTTTCTATGGTACCATGAGTAGGAGGTGTGTATCGTGTGGATAGTAGTACAGTATTACAAGTTCAGTATAGCACAGCATTAGGGAACAGTACAGTATACATACAAATCTCTCCTTGCATTAGTACTATATTCTATGGTACGTACTATTAGTAGATAGTATAGTACAGTATTTCAGGTTCATTAGTATATAAAACAGTATATGCATACAATTAAGTCTCTCTTTGTATTAGGACTATATATTCCATGGCACCAATAGCAGGTGTTCTTGTAGATAGATAGTATAGTATTACAAGTTAAATATAGCGCTACAGTATATAGTATACAGTGTACATACAGGAATGTTTTTGTATTTAGTATAGTATATAAGAGTAAAAGTATAGGAGTATGAGCGTATGTCGTACTCCTAGCATACCGGCAACTGTCATCACTGATCACTCCATCCGACCCTTTTCTTCACTTCGGACCACGCGGCTTCGACACCGTGGAAAGTAGCCCACCCGACCTGTCCTCGGGGGCCCGGAGCACCCGTCGCAAGCCGCTTGCTGTAGAAAGCGCGGTTCCTCAGCAACACCTCCACGGCACACTCGTTTCCCGGCGAGGCCACCGTATACGAGTGTGCTCCTTTGTTTGCCTTGTCCCCCTGGGGCAGCGCGTCCTTCGGGATGCCAAGCGCCGTGAGGTCGTAGGAGCCGTGGCGACACGGCTCGGTTGCCGCCTCCTCCATCTCCTTGGCCTTCTTCGCGATCTTGGCCACCTTATTCCTCTTGCGCCTGCCGCCTTTGCGGTTGAAGCCGGCCTTCTTGACCTTCTTCGGCAAAGCCCTGCTCTTGGCCTGGCCTTTCTTTCTCGTCGGCTTCTTCTGCACCCCAACAGCCGTCAGGTCCTGGCACGCATACACACTTAAGGCTGCCCGATCCGGGCTTATACACGCGATAGCAAAGCCTCATCATCGCGGCCGTCGGCTCCGAGCATGGAGTCCAACTCCAAGTCCTCTTTCGCATCGCTGTGTTTGGGGACTTTAGGTTTGAATGCACAGAAGTTGCATTGCCAATAACGACCCCCCGAGGCAACTGCTTCATCTCCCAGGGGTGAGCTTCCATCCTTCAAAAGGCTGTCTTGCTATTCTGCTAACTTGCTTAAATGGATCAGAAACTATCGGCCTCTTCGGCACTGGCTGCATAACCGGACGGGCTTCCGGCAGCAAAGATATCCTCAAGCAATTGGAGCATCCCATCCGGAGTATAACGTCAGTACGAGAGTGATACATTTGCCTCAACCGGTGGGTCATCCTTGGGATCATGGGCACGAGGTGGCTCATCTTTGGCATCATCCTCACACACAATAAAAATTCGTGAACTTTCAAAGTGCAGGTGCATGTGCAGCATACAGTCCTCGCTGGAGCTCCAAAACTTAGCCGCCAAGTCCACCTCATCGTCATCCTGCACCCACATCATCTGAACATGTATGTTCCATATTGACATATTGCATGCTTGCATGGCAGTCCAGCATGGTTTCTTTCACCCACTCATCCTGGCCCGGGCTGTCGAAGTCGCTGGGCAGATCCTAAACGGGACTGAGCAATAGATCTAGAAGCCTGACATTAATGAAACCTGTGCACGAAACTGAAATACATCTCACTGTCCTCACCGGGCGAGCCTATCGCTGGCAGCACCTGAACAATTTGTTCAATTGCTCTGATTGAAAACAACTCGCCTGCATCCCCGCCTTCTCTGAGCTGGACTCTCCAGGCCCTTGCACGTCGCTGTCGCTCGCATCACGATCCTACACCATAACATAGTGTCTCGGGAATGTAATCTGTCCACACAAACAGACTTGCTTAATGCGGTCCTTTCGGGTCGAGTCATCCCCAGTCTTCTTCGGTCCAATGTCGGATTCGCTTCGCTGATCCTGCCACAAACACCACATACTTTCACGAATCATTGCTGCACCTGAACACTGACCTGCATCCCCACAGTCCTCGGTCGAGTCATGCGTATCCTGGTCCCCAGTCTTCTTCGGTCCAATGTCGACTTCGCTTTGCTGATCCTGCCACAAACTCCACATACTGGGACGAATCACTGCTGCACACGGTAACGAACACTGACCTGCATCCCCACTGTCCTCGGACGAGTCATGCGCATCCTGGTCCCCAGTCTTCTTCGGCCCCATGTAGGCTTCGCTTTGCTGATCCTGCCACAAACACCACATACTTTCACGAATCACTGCTGCACACGGTAACGAACACTGACCTGCGTCTGACTGTCCTCGGACGAGTCATCCGCATCCTGGTCCTTCCTCTTCTTCGGCCCAATGTAGGCTTCGCTTTGCTGATCCTGCAACAAACACCACATACTTTCACGAATCGCTGCTGCACACGGTAACGAACACTGACCTGCATCTGACTGTCCTCGGACGAGTCATCCGCATCCTGCTCCTTCCTCTTCTTCGGCCCAATGTAGGCTTCGCTTTGCTCATCCTGCCACAAGACACAGCACTTGCACGAATCACTGCTGCACACGAAGACTGACCTGCATCTCACTGTCCTTGGACGAGTCATGCACATCCTGGCCCTTCCTCTTCTTCGGCCCAATGCCAGCCTTCAAAATCGCACCACTGTATAAATTTCATGAATGAAACCTGCATTCGGGAGTGCCGTCCTGTCGAGACGACCTGGCATCCTTGTTCCTCGTCTTCTTGGGCCGGATCTCATCCTACAAAACCCACTGCTTGCAGCTGCAAAAGGAAACCAACTTGCATGTCACGTCACTGTCCCCAGCCTCCCTCTCATCCTGGCTGCCCGGCGTAATCACGGCATCGCGGTTCTGCAGAATCACAGAGTTAAACCGAATTCATGTATGACCCGTATGGGAACTCCTTCAAAGCGGATCGGCGCTTCTTCGGCTCCACGTCGGCCTCGGTCTGCTCCTTTTGCCAAAGCACACAACTATAGGGACATACTGATAAGAAAAATCAGACTCAAACCGTCCTGCGAGGCTTCCTCACTGAGGATCTGCTCGGCCTTCTCGAGGTCGGTCGCTTCATCCTGGAGCAAACTCTTACAAATCAACTTTAACATGCACATGCTCATTTATCACAACGTCCTTCTCCGGTGATGTGTGCGGCTCCATGTCGCTGCCACTTCGGGTGTCCTTTACAGGAACATGCGCTGCGTGTTCCATTATCACGGGATATGCACAAGTACATGCTGCATCCTTGACATCGTCATCCTCATCATCACTGATTTCCATAGGCCATACTCCAAAGATTGGTGCATCTAGATCGACTTTTGCTTGGGGTCGACACAAGCAAGGCCCTCCATCATCCTGATGCGCTCATACAGTGCATACGTGTTTCATGCATGTTTCGAGACACAAGACAGCAAGCGCTGTCCTGTGGCAATCTCTTGCCACTGGCAATCATCTCCATATCCTCCTCATGCATGAACATACTTGAGCACACTCCAAAACAAACACAAAGCCTCGTCCTCGGAGCATGAGCCGGCAGAGCTCGGCGGCGACGGAACATCCGACGCTCCGGCAAAGGAGGCCGTCTTCTCCGGATCCTCCTTATACACGCTATCTGATATCTCCCACTGCATGCTCAGGAAAACTGATTGTGCAATCTAGCGGCGGGTGGCGAATCCGCTTGCGACTCCATCATTTCCATCGCTTGAGCCGCGTGCTGTTCAGCCAACAATCTCGCTTTCTCGTAGACCTCTGGCGGGAACATACCGGCCTGCAGCTCCTCGAGCTTGAGATCTAGAGGATCTTCAGCATCACTGAACTCCTCCATTACATAGTGCTGTTGTCTGCAAGTCTCACAAAACTCATGCATCCCGGCCTCCTCCGAGGTCAGTTCAGCCAGCAAAATCATTGAGTCCTTGTCCGAGAAGTCCTGGAAGGAGGGTTTAGGATTATATTATTGGGTTTGGGGGCTTTTGAAGAGTGAATGAAGTTTCCTATGGTGGGAAACGAAGAATCCTCTTCATCATCTTCGGAGCGATCTCCCAACTGCCTTGTAGAGGCTTGCGAAAGCCGGGGCTCTCCCTCAGATCGTGCATCCACGGAGCAGTCCGAACCACGGCGGAATTGCACTAACGAAGCCTCGATCCCATGCAGCCACAGCCACATCTGCAATCGGAGCGGCCTCCTCGTCGGCAATCGAGGCGAGGTACTCGGCATCGACCGCCTTGTCCCCTTCCGTCTTCGCCTCCGTCTTCGTAGGCGTAGGTGTCTTCTCCTCCAAGCGAAAAGCAGGGCAAACTAGAAAGCAATCTCCACGCCAAACCCTCTCAAAGGACAATACCCGCCTTCGGTCGAAGGTCGTGCTTCAAATCCGCGATTCTCGTGAAGCGACTGTTCTTACCTGGGATCCGGTGCTTTTGCTAATTGACATGCAAAAAACAACATGGAGCCTGCCTTCGTGAACCGATCTGCAATTGAGCCGCTCGATCGAAAAAGGTACCTCAAAGCTTGAAGGAGCTTCTTGATCTTCACGGCCTCGGCGGCCGCGTTGTTGATCACTGACTCAACCGGCTTGACAGGGAAGAGCTTCAGCTCGAGCAACTGGTTCAGCAGTAGCAAAGTGTCAGTGATCATAAAAGCGCTCGGCACTGTGGTGGGGAGTGCTTGAACCCAAGGCTTCAGGAGGAAGTAGTGCCGGGACACCTCAAGCGCACTCGGTCGTGCCACGTCTGACTCGAGTCGGACGATGGCGCCACCCCTCCAATTGGGGCCTTCTATCAAGTCTCTCACTGCCAACGGCAGGTGCTCCCGCATGGCCATGGCGATGCCCTGCACTTTCTCGTAGTTCCACTTCACTTTGCCAGAGCCTGCACGTCGCATGACTATAACTACCACGCATGAAGCCCAAAGATCGGTGCACAGAAGAGGTGGATGCTTGATATGTGCAAAGATCGACAATGCAGACTTTGTTTTTCCCTGAATCTGTTCCACAAATCATTGCAGCGAAGTCGCGGACCGAACGCCATTCAGGCTCTGGCTCCATCGCAGCCACAAGTGCCATGGCAGCACCGCGGCCACAGACCCTATCAAAGGGCCCTGGCCTTCGAGAAGTCTCAGTGGCAGTGCTGTGCTGTGCCTATGATTGCATGCCCATGCAGTGCAGCCATGAGCTAACGCCCATGGCCCGAGAGAGCTTTGTGAAGCTGACCCTGGAGTGAGCCTGCCTGACCCTGCATGAGCCTGCATGTCATGTCCGTCCTTCACTCAGCATCCCGTTCGGGCCGTGCTGTCTGCGGGTCTGCGGAATGTTGCAGCATGCGGCATGCATGCAGATCTTGACGCTTCGCTGAGCACTGTTGCAAAGTGCACGCAGCCTCTGCCACGGAGGCGATGATCAAGAGAAACTGCTCGATCTCGAGGCGGTCGCCTCGAAGGGTATACACAATAAGTTTGCTTGTCAATGCCGAATCTCTCACACACATGCAGACGATGCCCTGCCTGCCAGAAGTACGCAACAACAAAGTCGCAGGTGTGCATGCATGGCAGAACTCACATGCACACGGCACATGTGGGAAAGTCTTTATTTTCAGGATCTGGCAGGGCCCCGACTTCCAGCTCTTCTGCAATGTGCCCGGAAGCCCATGATATGTTTATATGCGGGCCATGCAAGCCATGCGTGCGAACTCCCTTGAGCTTCGATCGGCTTCGCAGGCGCTAGCGGCTAGCGAAACTCTGCCAAAGCCTTCATCTGGGATCAAGTTTGCATGCATGTTGCAACATAAAGAGTTTATACGAGTGTGCTGTATAGGGTGTTTTAGGGTATATATAGGGTCTTTTTTTCGATCGTCCTTGCTTTGAGCAAGTTTGAGCCAGAATATTAGGGTTTTAAGGAAAATACTGTCTTCTTTTCATACTTCGCAAGCACGTAACAAGATCGTTTCTCGGTCTAATGGATGTTAGAAGCATCTAACATCAGCGGACACAAAATACACCATAATGATGGCAAATGCTGCGGCGTTGCGCAAAGTACACTATCGGAGCCTCACGGCAACGCCCTGCAGCAAACGGCCCTCGACGCCGCACTGGCCCTGAGAGACGGCCGACTCGACGCAGCCGAGGCGCTGCTTGCGGCCCTGCAGGCCGCGGGCTACCAAACGAGCGGTGATCTGACCACGGCGCTGCTTGGGTACGTCACCCAGGGCACTTACGACGCCGGGCAAGCGCTGCAGGACAGCCGGCTGGACGCCGCCGATGCAGCGATCCTGGCTCTGCAGAATGCCGGGCCCTTCGCCACCAGCGGGGAACTGACGGCCCTGCAGGTCTCGCTGCAATCCGCCATCGACGGGCTCCTGGCCGAGATCGCCACCCTGGGCGGTGCCACCAATCTGGTCAACGCACCCGCCTGGCCCGCGAACATTACCTGGGACCTGCTGGCCGGAACAAACCAAATCCGCAACTTGCACGCCGTGGCTGCGACGCCTACTCCAAGGCGGAGGCGGATGCCCTCCTGCTCCCGAAAGCCAGCGAGTCCTGGGTGCTCGCCCAGCTCGGCAGCTACTACACGACCCTGGAGACCAACTCCGCGATCACGGCGGCTCTGGACCCTGCTCAAGCACGCTTTGCCCGTGCCCCGGGGCAGCGGCGAGCCCATGGCCCGTTTGACTCGGCGGCCGGAGCCCTTGGCCGTGCGCCAGCTCAGGGATTTCAACCGCCCACCCCCACCCCCACGACTGCTCACATAAAATGCAAGCCGCGTGCGAAGCAGTGATGCAATCTCCTTCCGAAGACAATGTGGTTCGCCTGCTGGAGCAGTGGTCGCCCGAGTGGAAGCATCGCGGCCGCCAGCGGGCTATCGGCTCGGGGTCGTATGAGCAGTATACGCACTCTGGGACTCTTCGCCTATGGAGGCAACGATCCCTCTCTCTCAAAGGCATCCGTCAACCGAGACGCCTGCGTGGCACTCAATCACTTTCTGCAAAATCGCTTTCCCGATGCGACTTGGACTTCCATCGCGGTGGTGCTGAACCCTCGCATTGGTCTGCATCGAGACATTCTGAACATGATTGGCAAGCCGAACCACGCTATCGCTCTCGGGTCCTTCACGGGGGGCAGGATCTGGATCGAAGACGATGATGGCCCGACTCCGGAACTAAGGCTTTTTCGTACTATTCGGGGGGTCAAAGATCAACCAGGGGATCCTGTTTCAGCGGAGCTTGAAAGGAGCATCGCCGCGCCGCCCACCAGAGACGAGCGCCGATTGAAAAAAAAAAAACCTACGACACCCTAAGGCCTCAGCTATTATACTTGTTAATTTAATTTAATTTAAATTTATATGAATTTTAAATTTTAATATTTCTCCTGTTCCTGCTCTCGGGGTTGGGCAGGCTTCGGGGAGACGGGAAGAAAGAAAGAAGCGAGAGAGAAGGAGTGTGAGAGGAGAGAACCACGTTGTTGCACTTGGTGGCTTTCCGTGCTAAGGGCGTAGGCTGAGAGGTCCAAGGCAGAGGTCGTCTGCACTGCAAGTTGCGAGGCAGGCTGGGCAGAGCTTGCTCTCTGGGGCTAGTTGTCGCGACGCCTTAGGTAGTCAGTCTCAGTGTGCTTGCAAGGGACCGGGATTGCAGTACCAGCCGAGATTGCCGCAACCACTGCTGGCTTGTTGCACTTGCTGGCTTTCTGTGCTAAGGGCGTAGGCTGAGAGGTCCAAGGCAGAGGTCGTCTGCACTGCAAGTTGCGAGGCAGGCTGGGCAGAGCTTGCTCTCTGGGGCTAGTTGTCGCGACGCCTTAGGTAGTCAGTCTCAGTGTGCTTGCAAGGGACCGGGATTGCAGTACCAGCCGAGATTGCCGCAACCACTGCTGGCTTAAGGTGGGAGGTAACGGCCCCACAGTGAAGAACTTCAGGGTGTCTGTCGGCTATCAATGTCAAGCTCTATAGCTGCTAATAGCTGCATACTATCGCTGCCATGTAGAAATCATGACCTATCACAGATTACTCGCTGCCATGTAGAAATCATGACCTATCACAATAGACAACTAGCAGCGCAATAATGTCGTCGTCGTCGCTGGTCCCGTGCGACGCAGAGACCCAGTACCAACAGTGCTTTCAGTGGATCAAGGAAAGGCCACAAGAGTTTCGGTTACGTCTTGTGACAGAATTGACGGAGTGGGAGCAATCTTTGCCGCCAGACAACAGCCCGACACGCGGCATGCGCGGCGACCTCTTGGAGGGCACGATCATTGAGACAGAATGGGGTGATGTGACCGAGTACATGATGCCGCCGTCTGGGGTCTTCAGCTTCCGGGCCCCGGATGACACGATCACTCAGCATATTGCAGGCGAAAAGTATTACCACAGGTATGTGCCGCACCTGCAACAGTGTTGGTACTTCGTGGCCTGCAATCATTGCAGGAAATGTGTCGTGACCTTTGCTGACAAAGGCGGCTCCTGGCCTAAGGCATTGAGGGAGATTGGTTGGTCAGGCGCTAAGTGGTACAAAGCCTATTGCCCTAAATGTACGGGAAAGTAGGCCGAGAGGTTCGGAGCCTCGCTCTTGTCTCGGCCGAACTCCTTATTTTTAAAGATGAAACTAGGCCGAGGGGTTCAGAGCCTCGCTCTTTGCCTCGGCCGAAATCATCCTTCTTCTGGAAAGTAGGCCGACGAGAGATGGAATCGGAGCCCTGCTCCTTGTTTTGCGCCTAGTTTGGGCCAGAGTTCTCGAGAGTAGGCTGAGAGGTTCGGAGCCTCGCTCCTTGTCTCGGCCAAACTCCAAGCTAAGGACAAAAGTTGCGGCATGCAACAAGTGAGACTTGTTACCCTTTACTCCCAGCTGCAGTAAACATTATATTATTTTGCCTTCCAGAAGCGCATGCCGAAATCGTCCTTCTGATCTTCTGGAAAGTAGGCCGACGAGAGGATCGGAGCCTCGGTCCTCGTTTTTCGCTTGCTAGTTTGAGCCAGAAATCTCCAGAAGCGCATGCCGAAATCGTCCTTCTGATCTTCTGGAAAGTAGGCCGACGAGAGGATCGGAGCCTCGGTCCTCGTTTTTCGCTTGCTAGTTTGAGCCAGAAATCTCGAGAGTAGGCTGATATGATCGGCGGAGCTTCGCCTCACTCTGACTGTCTCGGCCGAAATCCAAGGACCAAAGTTGCTAAGTGTCGTGAAGCTTGTTACTCTTTGCTCCGAGCTGCAGTAGACAATTTAGTTTTGCATTCATCCGGAAGCGCTTGGCATGTCACTTGTGTTGGAAATCGGTAGCTTTGTGCGCTTACCTCCTGGCCTTGTTCAGGGACCCAGGCTGGCAGATAGACTGGGTCCAGGTTCCGCAGCCATGCGCGAGATTTACGACCGAAGTCCACAAACAACCCAGGCCAAAGCTCAAGGCAATTATAGCTTTAGACGACACGCACTCTGAGCCCGAATTCAACAAGCCAGCCATAAATCAGCAGTAAGTCCAGGCACTGATTGATTGCCGTTGAGGCGCGAGTTGAATTGATTTTTCGGTGCTTTCTTTTGGAGGGCTTGACATTGACCGACTCATCAGGCCATGGAACCCAGACGTGGTGGAGCCGTCGAGGCGGGTACTTCTGGGGTTCGGGGTCGGTTGACATTGATTGACTGCTCTGCCAGATTCTGACTGTCAGTCTGTGCTTGCAAGGGATTGCAGTACCAGCCGAGATTGCCGCAACCACTGCTGGCTAAAGTGGTGGGAGGTAACGGACCCACAGTGAAGATCTTGAGGCTACTAGCCCACTTTGAAGCTTTACCGAGAGGCGTTGTGTGAGGTAAGAGCCACAGTTGGAGCCAGGATGATTGACATTGAAGAAAGTTTGAATCTGAGATTCTGCCATTATTATTGTGAGATTCTATCAGTACTATATTAGGATAAAATTATTTAGTAAGACATTGAAGAAAGGTTTGAATCTGAGATTCTGCCATTATTATTGTGATTATTACCGTCACAGCATAACATAATAAGTTATGATCTTGGTCTGTGTTTCGAAATTCGTCAAATTGTCTTTTGAATCCCAAGCCCGTCATGCCGCCGGCTGATGATGAGAATGGCCGTGAAGTCGGGGCCGTCGGGGACCCTCTGACGGGTGGCGTGGTGGCACAGCCCAGCAAGGGGCAACCGTGTGCAGAGTGTGGAATCGTCAAGAAGAGGAAGCAGATGCTTGTGTCCGACTCGGACGAACATGGGGGCATGAAGATCTGCGTGGATTGCATGGCGGAGCTAAAGTTAAAAGCAGGGGAAGACGTTGACATGGACGAGCTGAAGAAGGAGGCGAGGTGGCAAGCCCAGTCCGCCAACGCCGGATTGCGCGTGGCAGCGTACCAGGAGGCCATCAAAGCGGTACAAAGGATGAATCTTCCGAGTACGCAAAGGAAGAGGCAAAAGGCGCTCGTGTTCGCAAGCAGGTTGGCCAAGGCCATCCAGGATGGCAAGCTTTGGGAGGCCTTCAGCCGGGCAAACCAGCGCATGAAAGCAGCGGTGGCAATTCATGAGAAGATCCAGGAGATGGAGAAGGCCCTCGAGAAGTTGCGCCCGGGCGATGCTCCATATGAACAGGCTCTGAGTGCCTTGATGTTCTTCTGGTAGAATTTAAATTCAATAATTTTTTAATTTACTTGACTCTTAAAAGTTTCTAGAACTATAATAATAATGGAAGCTCAAAGTATAACTTTTAGGAGGGGTTCAGAAGTCAGCCAATTTGCCAAGGCACCCTGGAGAAGTTGATGGAGGAGGAAGAGGAGGCGTATGACTACCAAGTGTTCAAGGACCACCCTGAGCAGGACCGCATGGTCAAGGCAATGGACTATGACGACCGAATGGAAGTGAATGAAGATGGTGAATGGTCCATGGCGCTTTTCTACATGTGCCGTGCCAAGTGTGGCGACGGCAAGACATGCGGCCTCTACCGGGCAGGGAAGCTTTGGGACAAGCAAGGGTCCCGGTGGTATTGCCGGCAGCACAAACCCAACTGGGAAAAGTACTACCCGGACATCCCCTTCCCCGCTGAGTTGGGTTGTGGCGCACGGTTCGTCCCTTGGAAGAGGGGAGAATCTATGGTGCTGGAGTTCCCTGGGCCAGAGAATTCAACACTGGCAATGATGGCCGACCTGATGCCGGAGATCCTCGACGACGAGGTCAAGAAGAACAAGACGGCGTGGTATGAGGGGCTCAACAACATGAGCCCGCAGCAACTTTACGACCTTGTGCCGGTCATTGTCCCGAAGGTCTACGCCATTGAAGGATGCCCGCAGATTGGGCGCTTCCCTGTTGACGAACATATCAACAAAAAAGAGCCGAAGCTCACTACTGCAGGCTGGTGGCGCCTCGCCCGCTACATCAGCGAGAAGGACGGCAACCTAAACACGATCCTGGATCTCTGCGACAAGCACGACCCCGGAGGCAAACGAAGCCAGGCATCGACAACGGGGTCCAGTGCCGCTAGCGGCAGTGAGCGAGACTCCTCGCCAAACTCCGGAAAGTAGGCTGAGGGGTTCAGAGCCTCGCTCTTTGCCTCAGCCGAAATCCAAGGAGAGTAAGCTGAGGGGTTCAGAGCCTCGCTCTTGTCTCAGCCGAAATCCAAGGACAGGAGTATTTCGGCGGAGTTGGCGTTTTTTGCAGGCTGTTTTAAAGCCAGAGTTCTGGAGAGTAGGCTGAGAGGATCGGAGCCTCGCTCTTGTCTCAGCCCAAATCCATGAACTCTACAAGTCACAGCCTGCCGCTTCGCTTGGCTGTCGAGGCTGCCCACTGTAAGAGCGAATCATAAAAGCCATCTCAGAGTCCTCCGTAGGATCAGAGCCTCGGCTGCCAACAGCGACTCACAGTAAGAGCAAGAGTTCTGGAGAGTAAGCTGAAAGGATCGGAGCATCCTTGGCGTTCTTCTGGTTGGCTCTTTAGACTTTAACTGACTTTTAAGGGTTTCTATATGAGCTATAATATATAAGGAGGCTAAAAGTTTAACCTTTAGGAGGGGTTCAGAAGTCCGCCAAGCCTCGCTCTTGTCTCGGCTTAAATCCATGTGCTTTCTGAGTTCTGGAGATTAGGCGGAGAGGTTCGGAGCCTCGCTCTTGTCTCGGCCGAAATCCATCCAACTCCCAATTAATCTAGCACAGACTCACCACAGATTCTGATTCGAGCAGTTTGAATGGTGCAAAACACGTGCCCTTGCCATTATT
This sequence comes from Symbiodinium sp. CCMP2592, assembly GCA_905221615.1. Classification (NCBI taxonomy): domain Eukaryota; class Dinophyceae; order Suessiales; family Symbiodiniaceae; genus Symbiodinium; species Symbiodinium sp. CCMP2592. Next base: position 385,484 of record CAJNDT010006122.1, read on the forward strand.
CTTGTGCTATTGCGCGTCTGCATGCCAAGTAGCTGTGAAGTTTGCAGCTGAAGTTCAAGTAAAACCGGACGTCGTTTGCTACGACCTGTCATGCTTGTCACATTGTATGCCCCGCACTTGGCCAGGATGCGCAGAGTCCGAGGCGGTCTTACAGGACCAGCAGAACCGGCATTCATTCGGGTTAGGTCCAGGGGATTATTTTAAGGTTGAGGCCGTAATGGTATTGGATTGGCAGGGGGTCTGTCTGACTGACTAGTAGTCTAGTAGTAGTAGTAGTAGTAGCAGTAGAGTAGTAGTAGAGCAGTAGTAGTAGTAGTAGTAGCAGTTACGGCTCCCAGGCACCCGGATAAAGCTTTGGCTGAAATCCAAGGATCCCCCGTGTCACAGCCTGTTGACTGCCTTGCTTGAGGAATCAGAAGCGAAGTCCAAGCGAACCAGTTCCAACTGTCCCATCCCTCGGCGAGCCGGGGCCTTGTGGCACAGTGTTGCCATGTAAGGCTGCTGTGTGTGGTTTTGGATTCAAATTTCCAGCTTGACTTCAGGACAGCACCCTTCCAGCAACTTCGTGTGTCATCCCTGAACGACAAGCCGGAGCCTTGTGGCACTGACTGTCTGACCGCCTTCTGCATTCCAGGGAGTCTTTGAGTATTCTCTGACTGCTTTGCTGCAGGAAGCCAGCCCCCGTCGCACGACTTCCCAGTGTGACAGCTCTCTCGGAGTCGGGGCCTCATTATAATGTAGCCTGCCATTTGCTGTCCATTAGTAGCGCTCCAACTTCAAGGTTGAAGCTTTTTAAATTTTGTCATAATACATTGTCGCGTGCTTTTGGCGGAGACAAGAGCGAGGCTCCGAACCTCTCCGCCTAAAAGGTTACGATTTGGGTTAAGTTAGGGTTTAGGCTTAATACCTACAACTGCCGGGTCTCCGGTGCTTATTAACCCTAAACCCAAAAACTGCCGGTACGGCGCCTAAACCCAAAAACTGCCGGCACGGCGCCTAAACCCCAAAACTGCCGGTACGGCGCCTAAACCCTAAAACTGCCGGTACGGCGCCTAAACCCTAAACTGCCGGTACGGCGCCTAAACCCTAAACTGCCGGTACGGCGCCGGTACGGCGCTTAAACCCTAAACTGCCGGTACGGCGCCTAAACCCTAACCCTAAACCCTAAAACTGCCGGGTATCCGGTTAACCCTATAAACCTTAAACTAAACCCTACAACTGCCGGTACATCGCCTAATACTAAACCCTAAACCCTAAACCCCAAAAGTGCCGGTACGGCGCCTAAACCCTAAAACTGCCGGTACGGCGCCTAAACCCTAAACTGCCGGTACGGCGCTTAAACCCTAAACTGCCGGTACGGCGCCTAAACCCTAACCCTAAACCCTAAAACTGCCGAGTCTCCGGTGCATAATCAGCCTTTAACCCTATAAATTTTTAAACTTTAAACTAAACCCTACAACTGCCGGTACATCGCCTAATACTAAACCCTAAACCCTAAACCCCAAAAGTGCCGGTACGGCGCCTAAACCCTAAAACTGCCGGTACGGCGCCTAAACCCTAAGCTGCCGGTACGGCGCTTAAACCCTAAACTGCCGGTACGGCGCCTAAACCCTAACCCTAAACCCTAAAACTGCCGGGTCTCCGGTGCATAATAATAATCAACCTTTAACCCTAAACCTGAAACTAAACCCTACAACTGCCGGTACATCGCCTAATACTAAACCTTAACCCTAAACCCCAAAAGTGCCGGTACGGCGCCTAAACCCTAAAACTGCCGGTACGGCGCCTAAA
>CAJNDT010006123.1:0-39503 GCA_905221615.1 Symbiodinium sp. CCMP2592
GCATCCCCACATGACCCCCACGTTGAGCCAGGCCAAAAGCTAGGAGGGTATAAAAAAAAAAGATACCCTCCTAGCTTTTGGTCCCCGCATCCCCACATGTGACCCCCACGTTGAGCCAGGCCAAAAGCTAGGAGGGTATAAAAAAAAAAGATACCCTCCTAGCTTTTGGTCCCCGCATCCCCACATGACCCCCACGTTGAGCCAGGCCAAAAGCTAGGAGGGTATAAAAAAAAAGATACCCTCCTAGCTTTTGGTCCCCGCATCCCCACACGAGGTCCTATAGAAGCCAAAAAATTTTCCGCGGCTTCGCCGCCCAAGAGGCTGCAATAGTCTTTGGAATCACATACTGCTAAAATTTTTCGGCGGCTGCGGCGCCAACATTCATGAATATTATTAAGAGACACTACTACTGAGATTCACTACGCACCAGGTACTTTCGACTGCTGATGACAAGGCTCTAGAACCCCAAAAAATTTTCCGCGGCTTCGCCGCCCAAGAGGCTGCAATAGTCTTTGGAATCACATACTGCTAAAATTTTTCGGCGGCTGCGCCGCGCCAACATCCATGAATATTATTAAAAGACACTACTACTGAGATTCACTACGCACCAGGTACTTTCGACTGCTGATGACAAGGCTCTAGAACCCCAAAAAATTTTCCGCGGCTTCGCCGCCCAAGAGGCTGCAATAGTCTTTGGAATCACATACTGCTAAAATTTTTCCGCGGCTGCGCCGCGCCAAGATCCATGAATATTATTAAAAGACACTACTACTGAGATTCACTACGCACCAGGTACTTTCGACTGCTGATGACAAGGCTCTAGAACCCCAAAAAATTTTCCGCGGCTTCGCCGCCCAAGAGGCTGCAATAGTCTTTGGAATCACATACTGCTAAAATTTTTCGGCGGCTGCGCAGCGCCAAGATCCATGAATATTATTAAAAGACACTACTACTGAGATTCACTACGCACCAGGTACCTTCGACTGCTGCTGGGCGGCCACGGCCTCTCTGCCGGAGCCTTGTTCAGCTCTCTCTTCACGCTCCATTCTGACAGTGGAGATGTGTGTGTTGTCCTCATTCCAGTGCCACATTGCAGATGTGCATTTATCATAGGACTTCCTGTTGCAGATGCGGGGGGTTAAGTCACGAGTGACTCAGAGCCCTCACAGGCTCGAGTTCCTCCAGTGATCTGGGTTGCATAGGCCTTGGGCAATGGCCACTCCAAGATGCTTCTGCTTTTTGCTGGGCTGTCCACAGTGTCGGCCGGCGAAGACGATGCCGGCAAGTGAAGCTCCCAGGCTGCCCAGGCCTGTCCCTCAGGCGACCCCTAGCGTCTTGCAGCCTCTTAGTCGGCCTCTCGAGCATGCAGACGCGGTGAAACAGCAGAAGGTTGAGAAGGGCAAGAAGTGCAAAGCACCCCGTGGTGGCAACATTGCCGCCAAACCTAAAGCCTCTCAAAGGAAGTCCATCAAGGAGGCCTCGCAAACGAAGTCCATCAACGAGGCACAGAGCTGCAGTGGCCAATCAGCAGAGATCCATAGTTGCACTAGTCACATGTGGTAGCACTTTTCCATGCACACTTGCAACTATGCATGTTTATTGTGCTGCTCATGGATAGATTCTAAGGTTGGGCGTGCATGGTTTCGTGCACGACATCACCGGCCAACCGATCACAGAAAAAAAGCTTGTGGAAGTCTTTGCTGGCTCCTGCCGTCTCTCCCGTGCAGTTGCAGCCGTTGGCATTCCTGTGGAATCCTTCGAAAGGGAGCGTGGCCTCTCCGAGGCAGCACAATATCACAACACACCCAGCTCCCTGTAAGAAAGCCCCGCCAAAAGACCCAACTCGGCCAGAAATGAGAACAGGACGTACTCCACCTGGAGAACATGGAGATGCTGAAGTCGCGCATCCGGGACAAGCAGGTGCTTGCAGTATGGCTAAGTCCCGAGTGCCGGTCGTTTACAAAGGCACGGCGTGGCAAACGGACTGGCCTCTCCAAGAAAGGCTTTCCAGGTCCGGTCCGTGGTCATGGATGTGTCCTGGGCCTTCCAGGTCTCTCCATCAAAGACCAGCAGAAGGTCAGGTCGTGCCGCTAGACAACTAACACTTGTCTGAAATCCCCGGCAAATTGTCCCTTCCCTTTCAGGTGGATCACGGCAATAAGTCAGCCAACGCCTGCATCGAGTTCATCGAGGAGTGCATCTTGTCCAACACACCGGTCTTCCTCGAGAACCCACAGAGATCCTGGCTTTGGTCGTTTCCTGGGCTCTCCGAGCTTCTGTGTCTTAGCCGCATAATAAAAACCGAGCACACAGACAATGACATAACAGCCCAGTTGTCATGGTTTCCCAGGACCAAGGACGAATGTAAGATGGAGCTTTTCCACTGCTGCCGCTATGGCGAAAAGTGGAAGAAGGCAACCTTTGTGGCAGCTAGGCTTTCAAGTCCATGCAGTTGTCTTCTACGGAACACATGTTCCTAAAATGGAAACATGACATGCATATCTTGTTTGAGGCAACGTGGTGCGCGCGGCCTCTCCAAGTGTCCAAGTATTTCCTGCAATGCAGGGGCCGCCTTTGCCAGGTCACCGGTGCAAAGCACCAGTCTCTGATTGGTCTCAGCAAGCAGAGGGGTGCTGATAAGACTTGGAGCACAGCGCAGGCCCAATCTTATCCTTTGAAGTTTTGCAAACATTTCGCAAAGGCACTTGTGGCTGCCCTAAAGCAGACCTGATCTTTGCAAGGGGGAGAGGCCTTTTAGACCATGACACTTATCCACACATGCAAGGCACTTCGGACTGCAGGAAAGCAACAAGGATCTTTCCAAGGGCGAGAGGCCTCTCACATCCATGATACTTTGCCAGGGGAGAATGGCATTCACAGGCTTGAACACTGTGGAATGGAAAAAGAGCTCCTGTTGGCATCGACTTGCAGCAAGAACACAAGGTAGGCATGAGCTGCACAGTCCAAGCTGTGGTGTGAAACTCATAAGTCGTCTTTGCTTGTCCCCAGAGGACAAACACAAAGTGCCACTGCAGGTATTCGGGCTCCCCACATTGCAGCAAGATCAGAAGGTAGGCATGACATGCACAGTCCAAGCCAGGGCCTTGTGGTGTGAAACTCATAAGTCGTCTTTGCTTGTGCCCGGAGCACAAACACAAAGTGCCGCTGCAGCTCTTGCGGAATCTCCGCTGCAGCTCTTGCGGAATCTCCTGGCCATGGCACTGGAGACAATAGGCTGCTACGATTGCAGCACTTTCAGGGCCGTCCCCTTCGACTTTACGGCTACCTTCCAGGCCCTGAAAGCAGCGCCCGATGCTTCTAAGATTGACCATGGTGTTCTGCAGACAAACATCACACAGAGTATTGGAAATGCAGTCTGTTCAAACATTTAGACTGAATCTGAGGCTGCAAGCGTCAGCGATCTTCCCAAGAGTGTGGATCTGCGGGCATTCTCGCAACAATATGGCACACGGCTGTCCGGGCCGAACCTCAGTCAAGCTGAGCTGTTCCTTGAAGATTTCAAAGATACTTTTGACAAGTCTTTGGCCACTCAGCTTCAACAGGTGAAGCTGCAAGAGTCTGTTGTTGAGTTCTTTTTTTGCTGCTCCTACAGATAGTCGTCTGTAAGGTGGGGGTCTTCCCTCTGCCTGCCTCACGAGACGGCCACCCGTATGTAGCACCTGACGGCAAGTTGCCAATGCCGAAGATGGCCACGATGAGACTCGTCTCTTGAGCCCGCTTGCATTTGTAGTGTGTGGAATCTGCACGAGTCTGCCTCTGGACTGGTCAGGACGGCGCTTTGGTCTCTCCAAAAACAGATCGAGGCCGAAGATGGCGGGCCCTCCCAAGATGACGGGCCCTCCAAGGCGTGGAGGGCCAAGGGCGAGATCGTGGCCTTTCTGGGGGCACCGGTCCCTGTCATTTGGGTGACCGTGAACTCGTTCGCGGAATACCTAGTGCGCCTGTGTGGCGCAGAAGAGAAGAAGGACAAGCAGAAGAAAATGGCCCTCTTGGACGACGCCCTCGCCTACTTGGCCATCCTGAACAACGAGGGCAGTGAGGAAAGGGCCATCAAGGTGTATCAGGAGGCCCTCCGCCTCCAGAAAGCAGATGCAAAACGCAGGCCAGATCAGAGAATAGCCACTTCTGGACACTTGTCTTCAATTAGACAGCGACGCATGGTTTTGTGGAACGGAGGTACTCAGAAATGAGCTACATCCTCAAGCACCTGGACACCGAAGCCCTCAGGATGCTGGCACACTGGCGCCAGGGGGCCCACTACTTGATCGCCAACATCTTCAAGGACACCTTGGCATTTGCCACATGTCTAGGGTAAAGCAGTACCAGAAGAGAAGCCGAGATGTCGTATGAGAATTTGGTGCATGCCACAGTTAGCAAAATCAGCATCCAGTATGGGATACACCCAAGCAGAGTTCTAGCTCACACGAGGTTCCCTGCATGGATTCCTGGCTAGAAAGCCAGGTAACAGTAGTTAAGCAGATGTCATTCAACATGTGTCACAAGGACAGCTGGTTGACTTCAAAGGCCCTCGCGGACATCAAAAACACGCGCGTCCAGGATCCCTCCAAGAGTGGTACTTCTGAGGTCTCTCTGCAGGTGACGGCTGTCAAGTACATCCTCAAGAAGCTGGACACGGTCTCTCACAATGACGAACCCTGGCCGCATATATTTAGTTGCATGTGCATGCAACAGTACTAAGAACTTAAACATTAGCTGCCATTGCACCACAATCAAGTAGAGAGACAGCAATGCTACATCTCAGACCAAAGTCATCGACACCGTGGGCATCACCAAAGAGAAGGTGTCCAAGGTGGCGACGGCCCTCGGTGACACCTTCAAATTCCTGGAGGCCCTCCGCATCAAATTCGAAAGCGTCTGGCACGCTGTGCCGATGGCCTCTCAAATCTTCCGGCGCACATTGATCGATGCGGACCTCAACCTGATCTCCAACCCCGAAGGACATTCGGGAGCAGTATTCAAGCAATAAATCAGACAATGCTCGTTTTCAGCAGCTTCTCCTGATAGGATGGGCGGCCTCGCGACACATCTCCAAGGACCTCGACAACGAGTCCATGGGCTACGAGTATGCGGCAATGATTTCGCAGCTTGAAAAAGCACACACAAACATGGTGCAGGCAGCGAAAGCAAAAGCCGAGGAGGCTCGACGAAAAGCAGAGGAGGAACGGCGGAAACAGGAGGAGGAACAAAAGAAAAGGGATGCAGAGGTCGCAGCTTTGGAAAACAAGGCCTGCAGTATGCTTTGCCAATCAGAGTCATTTTTCATTTCCAGGACCTCCCTCGACCAATGCGTCCTAGAGACCCTGCACAGGACATGGCTGTGGATGAGCTCGTCAAGGAACGGCTCGAGAGGGTGCAAGAGGCCATCCAGGACATGGAGGTGGATGATGTTGGCGAATCCGAGAAGAAGCCCGCCGTGCCGGCCAAGAGTGACGAGGAACTCTTGAAGGATGCAGCCATGGCCAAAACCAGAGCAATTTTTGACGCGACCGTCCTGCCATGTGACGCAGCTTATCCCCCACCGACCGAGGCATCATGGCATGTATGGCATTAGCATAGACGGATGTCTCAAGTCAATATCATCCTCCCAAGTTTGCCTTGCTGCTTCTGACAGGTTCTCTCCGCAAAAAGCAGGCTTTGGGTCATCCCAACAGTTGGCCAAAGGCGTGGGCCACACAAGTTCGGTAAGAGCCGCTGTGTCTGCAGTGTGATTCATTGATTCGTCACCCCATAGCGTTTCCTTGCATGACTGAAAAAGTCTCACAACCCAGAACGGCCGAGGCTTGCCACCCATCAATTGGGGCCGTCTTGGGTGGCCAGAAAGCCTGAACGAGGGGGACATAGTCATCGCACTCCTGGGTCACGACCCATCCATCGAGACTGCCACTCGTGATAAGATCAAGAGTTGGTGCAAAGGAGATATGAAGTGGCTGACGCCTGTGAGGCGCCAATCCGTCATAGTTGGGGATTCTCTTGTTTGAACGCTTCTCCACAGGCATGCTTGTGCACAGGACCTTGATTCAGTCCTCGGGCAAAACGTGCTACGTGGAGTTTATACTCATCGGGCATATGCCGAATGTCAATCCAGAAGCACTGGAACTTTTGCAGTCCACCACAAATTTCCAGACAATGGATGCCTATCCGCACGTGGATCTGCGACGTCCGGTGCCGTGGGCTGCATCTGTTGACGATAAGTTCAAGTCATTGCTTCATTTTTTGATGCCCCAGCAAGCATGGAAACACAACTGGCAGGTCTGCGCATGTGCGGGGGATGAGGAGATGAAAGCGTGCCCCCACCTGACCTTTGTGGTCAATCGCACTATCTCCTTGAGATCGAATTCGGAGATGAATCTTGGACTGTGGACCAGAACTGCCAGAACTGTTCAGTCAAATAATTGAATCCCATAACCCCCACGTGCATGGCTCGAAGTAAAATCCTGAACACCCTGCCAATCCGGGGACTCATGTCCAATCCTTAAAGCCATGAGGAAGCCAGACTGCGCGACGGAGACGAATGAGGCAGATTCGGCAGATGTCGAGCTTGAGAGTTTGGCCGAAAACGAGAAGAAAACGAACCCACATGTGTTTGGCCAATCGGAGATATTCTTCCAGAAACTCTTCGAGCACCTCACGCCCACTTGTGTCATCCTGCCGGCCACCGCACCTGTCCCTGGCCTCTGCATGGGCTTGTGCCTTGGCTACCTCGAATGATGGGAGGAAGCGAGTGCTTTGGAAATGACTTTCATGACATGCACTTCTGTTTGCCGTGTTGTCCTCCAGTCAGTCTCAGGCTCCTCTACAACCAGACCCGCCTGGCCAGTGGCGCTGAATGTGCCATTCTGGCATTGCCGTTGGATTTGGCTCCTCCGAAGCGGGCCAGGCTGCACAATGCAGCCACAAGCTTGTCCAGAGTTCCTGGGTACTGGTTTCAGGGAATATTACACGTCTATCTTTCGCGGTAACCTACTATTCATGAATAATTCCCAATGGCTTTGAAGCAGAACACAGGTTCGGAGTCACTGGGTTGAGACTCGTGTGGGTGACATGCTGGCGGCGCGCAAGAAAGCCGGAGCATCTACGGAGGACAAAAAGAAGAAAGAGCGACAGCTTCAGAGGGTCGAGTCCGCGCCGGACGAGCACATCGACCGTTTCGTGGTGCACAAGTATGTGATTCCCCCACAGGACCTGGGCCCTCCCCATGGTGAGTCCGACTCCGATGGCGACGAGGGCGACGTTTCCAGCTGCGTGACACCAGAGGTGGTGTCCCGCAGGATGCATTCGGCCATGACCAAGACCGGTGTGGCCATCAAGACCTCGCCAGGCAGTGAAGTGGCAGGCCTTGGCATGATCGCGGAGGTCGCTCTCAAGAAGGGATACGAAATCCCTGTGCGTGGGTCATGGCCTGAGTAAATCCGCAAGTCGTCGGTTAAAGGGTCTGTAAAAGCGTGAGACCATAATAATCCTCAGCAATCCCAGGCCTGTCTACAAGGACCTTGAGAACGCTCTGAGCTTCACCACCAGGAATCCGACATACCAGGACAAGATCCTTAAGTTCCTGAGCTTCAGTGTGCCATACTTTAATCTTGTCTTATGGGAACCATTATGAAATGAAAGTCTATACTAGTTCTCCCTGGTTACTTCAAAGCCCAGGTTCTATGTTGGAGCCGAAGGCGACCATGGCGGGCCTCTCGCGCACTACATCGTCCAAACCGGTCTCTCTGGCTTTTGCAACCACTTCGCAGGCCTCTCCCGGCAGGGGAATGTGAAGCTTGTGGCCTATCCCAAACGGGGCTTGGGCGACAAGCTCTTCGTGCTGTAGCTGAGCAGATTTATTTCCATGTTCGGTTGGCAAGTGTCTGTGGCTTATTCTAGAAAGGTGCGAGTCTATGCTTCTTTTTCTCCAACCCAAGGCAAGTGACACGCACAATCACACCCGGCACAGAGATCGTCATGAACTACAACACCGTGCCGTGGTTTCCTCTTGCAGAGCTGCCGAAAACTATCCCGAAGCCCAAGGCACGGAAATCAAAGGGCAAAGCCAAGAAGGCTGAAGCCGAAGAGAGCATGTCCGAGGAAGACGATTTTGCTGGTGCTGGGAAAAAGCAGGCACCCGCTGAGTCCAGCGACCCACCTCCGGTCCAGGAAGCTCCTTGTCAGGAACCAGCACCCAAACATAAACTTTTGGTTGGTTTATTCCTTAAAGGGGATTTTTCCATATCCCAACCTGATGGTTTTTGTTTGGCTGCTTTTTTGGGTCCCTACCTGATACTCCAGGACGCTCCAGGTCATCTCCAGCAGGAAGACCCAGCTGCGCTCCAGGACGCTCGAGATCATCTTCAGCCTGAGAAGCCACAGATGGACGACACCGCCTCCCAGCCACCTAGCCCTCCGGATGCAAGTCCTTTCCAGGCCCTCAAGGAGATGTTGGGGAGGCCCAAGAAGAAGACCAGATCTGAGTCGATGAAGGCTGCCCCGGCGAAGCCCAAGCGCAAGGCCAAGGCAAGCAACAAGCGCAAGCGTGAAGAAGTGGAGATCAGCGACAGTGAGACTGAGAACGCCGAGGCAGCGGAGAAACCCGAGTCACCCACATCAGTGGTCAGTTCGGACGACGGATCCAAAGAGGCTGATCACGAGGACAAGTGAGAGGCCACTCCTCCTTCGGAAGTAATGGCAAATTTTGAACTAAGACTGGACAGACAAAAATGCTACAATTTTGCGCAGGCTGACGAAGGAGACAAGAGGTAAGTGCTTCCCTCATGATGTGGACTAAAAGGCCTGTCCTCTAGTCCCTGCACCAGTGACTGCTGCGCCTTGTGAGGAAAAGTGTGTGCCAACAGCTGCCCTGAGAGACTTCGCCTTGATACTGACCGAGCCAAGTGTGCATGTCTGGTTTCAAATTGAAACAACTTGCCCAGGTCATCTTCCTTGGTCGTGGAGCCATCCATCGTGGACATTTGGGAGCAGGCAGGCAATCGTGCTCACAGGGACGATTTCGGCTGACAGTGCATGCAGGTCGTCATCCATCAAAAGGTGCTGCCAGAACACGCCAAGCAAGTTAACAGCGCAAATAGACAAGAGCATGGGCCCATGCCGCCGATTGCTGCAGCTTAGGCTTCAAATTTGACATGTGCCATTGTATCCGGAAGGGTTTCTCACATGAACCGGACTAGGTCAGCTTATCAGTTTATGTGCTTTCAATTCTGCTGAGGTTCCTGTCCATCATGTTTCAGGGTCAAGACTCAGAGCAATGATTTCTGCCAGCACATTTGGCCTGCAGCCACAATGGCATTCCAACCCACGGTTCTTGACACAAAAGTGTTCCTGGCCGACGGGTCCGTGGAGCATGTGGCATGGAAAGCCTGGCCCTCTCCGGATGCTTCACATGAAACAAACAAATAAATGCGGTTCCTTGTGTTCGTTTTGATCCAGTGACGCCAGCAGATTGCGGTAGCACACAAGTCTATTTAGTTGACGAAAACATGCACTTCTTGTGTAAGGATGGCCAATGTCTGAGATGGGAAACACGCCGTGTTTTGCCAACCATTGGGTTCGTGGAGCGCAGCGATAAAACGAAAGTATGCAGGGTCGTCCAACAGCAGTGGGACAAGTGGATTGCATTGTTGAAGCGATATGGTTTCAAGAAATGCATTGGCCGATCTGAGAACAGCATGCTCAGTCGAAATCGCGCGAACCCCAATGTAGTGAAGGACCCGCGCTGATCCAGAATGGTTGTACTTTTCTTATAGGGGGGGAGGGGGCACGCACATACAATCAAGTATCCCTGGACAGGACACTCGAGACAGTGATGGTGTAGAGAGCGACGATGTTGAGCAGGAAGTCTGGTGTGGGACCAATGCGCTGTTTGCATTGCTGCAAATGTGGGAAACAGATCGACGTGACAAGGGTATGCGTCAACGCACCCGGTCAATCAACTTGGCCGTGCTGCAGACCTGCATTCCTCCAGGACCTTGGCTTCAGAAACTGGAGGCCTCTCTGGTGCCCACGCCCAGAATACAACATGAATGCCAAATCCTTCCAAACAGCACAGGGACATGCATATGTCATTGGCCTGCCATTCATCAATGTTCTGTAAGTTCAGCCGTCGAAGGCCAGGGTTTTTTTTGAAGTCTGGTTCAGGGGTTTGTAGCTTGTCTGTATGACGACAGTGTCCACTAGGACACAGACGACGACAGCGTCGGTAAGGACACAGACGACGACAGCGTCCGTTAGGACGCAGACGACGACAGCGTCCGTTAGGACGCAAACGACGAGAGCGTCCGTTAGGACCCAGACGACGAGAGCGTCCGTTAGGATGCAGACGACGAGAGCGTCCGTTAGGATGCAGACGACGAGAGCGTCCGTTAGGACACAGACGACGACAGCGTCGGTAAGGACACAGACGACGACAGCGTCCGTTAGGACGCAAACGACGAGAGCGTCCGTTAGGACCCAGACGACGAGAGCGTCCGTTAGGATGCAGACGACGAGAGCGTCCGTTAGGATGCAGACGACGAGAGCGTCCGTTAGGACACAGACGACGACAGCATCGGTAAGGACACAGACGACGACAGCGTCCGTTAGGACGCAAACGACGAGAGCGTCCGTTAGGACCCAGACGACGAGAGCGTCCGTTAGGATGCAGACGACGAGAGCGTCCGTTAGGATGCAGACGACGAGAGCGTCCGTTAGGACACAGACGACGACAGCATCGGTAAGGACACAGACGACGACAGCATCCGTTAGGATGCAGACGACGACAGCGTCCGTTAGGACGCAAACGACGCTGAACCGTAAACTCTCAACCCCGAACCACAATCCCTAAACCCGGAAACTTAAGCTCTAAAATCTGAACTTTCAGGCCTGAACCCTAAACCGTCAACCCTAACAACCTGAGAAATGGGAGTTTCGGAAAGGATCCCTCTACAGGGAGCACCCTACTTTTGCGAAAATCTTAGAGTGTTCCATAGCTGCCATACCTTTGGTCCCTCCTGCCTACTCATGGGTCTGCCGAGGCTGCCAGACAGCTCGCCAAAGAGCGGCTGACGTGCTCAAGGACGTCAACATGCCCATGCACGAAATGGCTTGGCAGCTCCTCCATGTGTTGAGTGAGGTGTCCTGTCCTGCAGTTGGCCTCCTCACTGGGCGGCTCATCAACCAGATTGCAGAGCTGGTGGAAGAAAATTTCGACAGTAGCTTGGCTTTGCACATGCCGATTGTCACCCCGGCCATTCTCCACATGTGTGGTTTGTTTTGTGTAAGTGTGCCTCCATTCAAGGCTGGAAATGCAAGGACTTCCTGAAGAACCCCGCTTTATCACTTACAACAGAGTCCTCTAACAAGCGGAAGCGTGTGGACCCACACATGAAGAAGGCAGCCATCGAGACCGCGCTTCAGGACGACTGTGTCTTTACTGTTCACTTCTGAAGACATGTCTTCATCCCAACACCCTAATATGTAACACCCCACGTCCTACAAACAAATCTAACAGAAGAAACAAACCATTCCTACTGTTCGTGGCCATCAACATCACTGCATTTATTTGTGGCGTGGCACCCGTTCCCAAATGTTAGGTCACACCAGCCCCCCGATCACTAGGTCGACGCAGACCTTAGGTTTAGGTCAGATCGGACTTGACCCCAACCGTTAGGTCACACCCGGGCCCGACTGTGGTTTCTGCGGGATTTCTGGGAATCTATATATGTTTACATTAGGGCTGGCATTTAATATCACACAGTGGGGTTGATTTCCAGGAGTGCGCTGAAGTGAAGTGTTTCTCACTCAGACAGAAGTCACCATTATGCGACGAAGTTTCCGAAAGGATGGCAGAGCCAAGCGGACCTCGCAATTGCTGCAGACATTGCAGCTCGGAGATTTGTCACAAGGAGCTCGCTGGATGGAAGAGCAATTGGCGCAACTTTCGGTAGGGTGCAGCCAAAACTAGTTGCACGTCTCCCTCCAGAGAACATGGCCTTAAAGTAGATCCAGGTTTAACATGCAGACATGTTCACCTGCAGGCGGCCTCTCGTTTTGCCTTCCAGAAGCCCGGCGTCCTTTCACTGTGTTTCGACGCAGCGGCCATCGGCAAACCAAGCAAAGATGTCCTGCTTTTGTGCCAATGGTCCCTGACGGCTTCTTGCGGCTTGGTCCTCCCTCCGCAAGAGTTAAAGGTCAAGCGGGCAGACATTGAGAAGGCCGAGAAGATGCAACCACCAATCCTCTTCGTGGACAATCCGTTAGAGGAGTACCTGGCCCATCCCGGTCAAGCGCCTGAGGAGCGTAAAGTGAACCTCGAGTACCTCATAGCAGTGGATTCGGCGTTGTCACGGAGCAACAACTTTGGTCTCTCAGCCTTTCTTCCCACGCGCACGGTGGGTGGGCTTCCGCTGGGGGCAAAGCGCTACTTCGTGTTGCAAGAGTGCAAGTTCAGTGGCCATCCACGACACCGAGAGCCTCAGCTGATTTGAATTATGCGGTTGATGGACAAAATCCTGCATGACCTTTAGGACTTTAGGACCCTTTAGGCCCTAAACTATGGAAGCGATGGCATATTCCTTGTAATGGGTAATGCAGGAAAACAGTGAGCGGCATGGTTGTCATCTGATAAGTCTCACACAAAACAAACCGGAAGTAGTGACAGCAACAAGTACATGATGATGTTCATGATCATCATCATCATCGTCTGGTGACTAGCCTGTCGAAGCTGGCCACATTTTGCTTGGAGTTAGATGCATGCATGAAGAATTTAACAGACTAACCAAGGCCTGCGTTGAGTTGCAAGACAAGACCAGGTTCTATGAGGTGCCTTTGAGGATGGAGGGAAAGGAGGTCATCCGGCCTACTCTTCATCTTTGTCAGGACTGTCGACCCCTTAAAAACAACTATAGGATCAATTGTTTCTTGTGGATGTAGAAAAATGCAGTGCAGTATGTGGCACACGAAGGACATGGGTGCATCCGGGTGGTACGCAGGCATCTTTCTCATGAACGGAATGAAGATCCGGGGAACCGTGTCCTTTGACATTTTCCACCGCCTTCATTGTGACGTTCAAGATGCTGCTGCAGAGGCTGGTCTGGAGCTTGCCCGTCTGGAAGCGGCGGCAGTGTGTGCGGTGCGACGTGGCCCGTACCCTGTCCTTCATTGAACCATGTACTGGTTTCAGTTTATCGTAAACAGGATTTGAACATTCATTAACTGGCGTAGGACACCCTCTATTAACCGTCGTGTTCCAAGAGGCCATGTGGAAATCGAAGATGCAAAGATGCCACACACACACAAGCTCGGCCCAGGTACGCCACTGATGGCCATCACCAGACGCTGCTCCAGGCCTCTCGCGATCTCGCTGCAGTGCCCGTGCCCAACTCGTTCCTCAACATCTTCTATGGTTGCACAGCTGCACATGACGACACAGGGTTGTACTGAACTATGTGGAGCCATGTGGCATGGTTTGGGTTGAGGCTCTAGTTCATGGCCTCTGCTGTTGTTCTGGATTGTAGATCAGGTCTACACTGTGTCAGTTAGCTTAGGCGATCTCTGCTGTGACTTCCGACTGGTGCCACAGGGCACTGAGGAACACAGGATGTGGGTCTGGAAACAGATGTTGAGCAATCTCTTGCACCTTGTTTGCCATTGGAATTTGTGAGATGTTTTAGACTTTCCCTTGAGATTTCGCATGGCAACTGAGGCACGCTTCCCTTGGCGATGCTCCAAAGCGTGGCCGGTGGTGGGCACTGGAAGGCCTCTCCCGTCACCAGCGCCCAATGCGAACGGCCAACCTCATACTTTTGTTGTATCTGGGCTTCCAGAGGGGCTACTGGAAAACATGGGACGAGACACCACTGCTCAAGGCCAATCCAGAGGAATCCGGGGCCGCTCCCACAGACCCACCGGCAGCCTCTGCTGCTGCTGGTCCTGAGGCTGCACCCGAGGCAGCGGAAGATGTCGAGCCAGACACGAAAAAGCGCAAGATGAGCACAAGCTCGGCTCGGGCAGAGCTCCGGAAGCGCAAAGCAGATGCAGGCAGCCAATTCCGGCCCCTCAGCTGCTGACCCAGCGAACTGAGACTTTGGGTCGGGCATCAGGGAAAGCCTGTAATTTCCATTTCCTGCCCTTGATTCAATGCTGCCCTTGGGGTGTCCTGTTGTTTTGAATAGGATCCTATATTGATCTCTCAACCGGGCCCTCCACCGGGGTTTCTTAGTTCAGGTAGAGGGGGTTACTAATGGAGTTGTGGGGCTGGGGTTGCTTAAGTGAGAGGGGGTTTATGAATCTGAAGTCAAATTTGTGGGGCTGGGGCTACTCCACAGGGCGTCTATCAATCTGAAGTCAACATTAACATGGAATTTGGCCGCTCAGGCATGTGGCGTGGGTCCTGGCCTCTCGCGAAACTATGAATTTCATGGACGGGATGGAGCTGGTGACTCGCAAGCTGGAGCACATGTTTCTTGGGGCGATGGCCAAGGTCAAAACGAAGCTCGTCACAACATAATCCGTGACCCGAATAGAAAACAACCCCCAGAACCAAAAAAAAAAAGTGTATCCTTATCACTAAGCTGGGTGTCAGGGTTCAGGGTTTCACAGGCATGGTCCACAGAGGGTTGCTTGTTGAGCCCAGCCCCCTCCGTTTGAAGGCGAAGGGGCACTGCACATTTCATGGAAGAGCTTGTGCTGGGTGGCCTGATTCCGGCCATCACCGCATGCTTCTCTGCCTTGGTGTCCAATGACTTTGTGCGGGAATTGGGCCTGGAAGACGGCTTTGTCAATGGGGAGACATTAACAACGTTATATGTCTTTGCTGTCTCTCTTGCTGGCTTCTTGTCTGTGACACAGGCTAATTACTGGATGCCACCACGCAGCTTCCTCAAGTTGATATCGAAGGACGCTCCTGCCAGAGCCCAGGGTCTCTCTGAGCACAAGGACATGTTCACGGCCGTGGAACGCCTGGAAAGCACACCTGCTGACTCGCCCGACTATGGCAAAGTCCGTCGACTTTTGACAGACATGGAGTGGCCGAACCAGGTTTGGGTCAGGGAGAATTTCAGCTTCCTGGCTGAAACTGGTTTTCGGGAGGTGCCACCCTTGCTCGAGGTCGACCTGACAAAGTATTCACAGGCCCATCACTGCACATTGATGCTCGAGAATCTTTTCAATGATGCTCGCAGGGCAGCCAAATCGAGCGACAGGGGTCGGCTGGAACAACGTGGTGTTTGGCATGCAACAGTTACGCAGCCGACAGTAGAGCTTGTGTGTTTACATACCGTTCCAGTGTAGAAGCCAAAAGCGACCGGACCCTGTATTGGATGAATAAGGCTTTGGCGACCAACACCATCAAGGACTTTGACCGGCCTCTCCCTGGGCCTGTTCCTTCATCAACTCACACCACGAAGAAGCTGCCGGCCAAATTTTTTGAGCCATCCAAGGCAGGATCAGTCCAAACGTACTTGTTGCACGTAATGTTGATTTGTGACAGCCTCTGTATCGTATGTAATCATGTAACTAAGACAATCCATCCCTGTGAGGAGTTGCTGACATTGGAGCAGGCCCAGATTGAGTCCCTCACATCATCCCGTCCAACATGGCCCAACCACAATGCCAAGTACCACAAAGAGACAGCCTTGGCCACTCTGAACATGACATCCTGTGGCGGGAATTTCGCTGACATGAGCAAGGCATGGCTATCACTGTTGTTGGTGCCAGGCAGCTTCTGAGATGTTTGTTTGAGCAAACTTGTTTTTTTCGGGCAGCTGGAGTGCCTCTGATCAGGTTTTCTTGTTTCATGCCCAGCGGTTCCCATGTTTCAGTGAGGTTTGGTCTCTGACCACAAGAAGCGTGGCCTGGTCCTCTACACCAGCTGCCATGGATATCTGGCGCTCACCTGTGTATTCGAGGGCGAGAAGAAGAAGCGCAAGTTGAATCTGCAAGACTTTGGGGACAGCCCTGCCACAAAGCAGCATTTATGTATCTGGCACTTGCGTTTCCTTCTCACCAAATTCTGGAATTTGGCCCGGGGGATGGCTTTGAAACCTAAGCCCTATATCCTAAACCCAAAACCCTGTAATTAATGCTATCGACCCCAACCTGGTTTGTGGTGGGTCTGGACTTAAAACACGCGGGGGAGGGAGCGGCAGTTGGTTTAGTATATGTTAGATGCGCTCATTTTGCATGATTTGAAGAACAGGTCTGGTTTGATAAGATCCTGGATTACACTCAGTGGCGGTGCTCGGACGTCCAGATTGTCCCTCCGAGTCAATCTGGCCAGACAGTTCAGTTCAAGGATGGTTCTCAGAAAGGCCATTTGCTGAAGTTTCATGGCTTCTGATTTCAGAACTTTTTAACAGTACCACCTTAATCTGCACTCCTAATATTAAATTACCTTTCCCCGCTCTCAACATCAAACGTACATTCCAGGAAATCCACCCCAAAACACCCTAAGGAAGGTCCAAAACTAAACTACGACCACGAGAAACAGTAGGGATAAGAGTACCCTTTAATACGAGAAATAGGCTTCTATTGTCTATTAGAAACCCCCCCACCTAAGTTGAAGGTTTAGTAGAGGCTGCTGTGAAGGTTTCTGGTTTAGGGGGCTTTGGGCTTCGGGTTTGGAGTTAGGGGCCTAACATGTAGGGTTTAACTGTTGTTTTCAGGTGTGGGTTGGTTCATCGCGTAGGGTTTTGGCTTGACATGTTGGTGTGACTTTGTTACTGTGAGGTTCTCAATTCAGCATGGGTGCCCGCAGATGACCGTGTACTACCTGCGCAAACTGGTCTCTCATCTCTCGCTGCGGGTCCCTCAACCAGCGACTGAGATCAATCTAATGCGAACTCTGGCCCGTCATGCGTTGGGGGACGCATTCACCGAAGACAAGTTCCGTGAGATCTTTTCAAGGAGGTTGAAGCTTCATGAGGCCCAGAGTGGGTTTCCGCATTTATTTGTAGTTTTCTATTGATGTTTCAAAAGTGTCAGCTATGCCATGAGAATGGCATTGTTCCGGCTCGGGGGCCAAGTAGGGCTTGCAGATGCAGCCACAGGACCTGGCCAAGCCCTCCACTACTCTCAACCGTGTCGAGGAGGCTTTGGCGGACGAGGAATATTTTGACTGGGAGGACTTGGAGCTGCAGGAGGTCGTTTATGCGAAAAAGAGGCGTCGCGAGGCTGCCCTTGCAAAGCTCGCTGCGGCCTCTCAGTCTCCACCAAGGTTGCTCGGTCAAGTTGAGGCATTGAACCCTGACCTGACCCCTAATGGGGTCGGCCCATGTAACCTTTCAACCAGGTCCTCCACCGGGGTTTCCTAATTGAAGGGGCTTCGAAGTTTGTAAATAGTGAATTGATTTCCAGCGCTGGAGCTTCTGAACTGCAGGGGGTTTACAAATCTGAAGATAACATCCGTTGACCAAAGCTCCTGTACCCAGGCCACCACAACCTGAGGACGCTCCCACGCAGCGCCGCAAAGCGGTGGTTTTTGCTCAGGAGGGCATGAGCCAGCCAGAGGCAAAGAGACTCCTGCCTCCGGAGTGCACCATCTCGAAAGAGCGGGAATGGCATCATCGCTGGAAGCTCAAATGGGCCGCATCACCGGCTTTAAATTTAAATGTACAGTTCTCTTCTGCTGCAGAGTGCAACGAGGCCCTCAAGCATGTCTTGGTGTATGCCTGGTCAATCCACAAACAAAGGACCGGCGAAGACTGCCCATGGCAGTTTGACAGTGAGATTTTGCCACCATAGAGTGTGGACTCTCTTTGCCAGGCACCTTTAGGCCAATCAGCACGTTGCACAGGTCTCTCATCAGAGAATCCACACAGCCGAGGGAGGCACTGCCGGGGCGTTCCACACAAAAA
This sequence comes from Symbiodinium sp. CCMP2592, assembly GCA_905221615.1. Classification (NCBI taxonomy): domain Eukaryota; class Dinophyceae; order Suessiales; family Symbiodiniaceae; genus Symbiodinium; species Symbiodinium sp. CCMP2592. Next base: position 17,871 of record CAJNDT010006123.1, read on the forward strand.
GCTCAGAGCCGCATCACTGGTTTTTGCTCCAGACATTGTGCACATTTGCCTTGCCTGCCACGTTGTGAGCATTCCTGCCCGCGAGGCCCGGCAGCCGTGGACAAGAACAGCATCAGTCAGTCATGCGCTGGATCAAAAAAGGGGGCCCTGTTTATGAGCTGCGGGGTACTTTGGTAAAGGTCTAAAGCATCGCTCTTCAGCCCTAAACCCTAAACAATATACCCTGAACTCCCAACCCTACAAGTCTTGGTATGCCTAGGACAAAGGTACCCTTTTGCAAGGGTCCCCTCTGGCACTCCCCGACACTAAACTCCAAACCACAAAGCCAGAGAGGCCGACTATGGGGTGTAGCACGCGGTTGGGTGTTTCGTATAATATAATAATGGAGAAGCCAGAAAATCTAGTAATGCCATTCCCCAGTGGTTAGCTGTCATAACTATACTATACCTCAGCATACCCCCCAGAGACTCCAATATCCCTTAATTAAGGAATATTCCTTAAGTCATATTAGGGATCCTACTATCGTGTAAGCTATATTCCTTAATTAAGGGATATTGGAGTCTCTGGGCCAACATGGTACTCTAGTTACTGAGGCCCCTACCGTAGGCTAGAAAGCCTAATGAGCCCACAGGCAAGTGCGCCAAGAAGTTCTTCGGCACCAGGCGACTCACCTTCAGAACCATGGTTTTGAAACTAGTGGTTGAGTAATCTGTCTAAACCTAGACCCTAAACCCTGAACCTTAACCCCTACAAATATGCGAAACAACCCCAAAGCCTACTGAACCCTACGCCTGGCAGTCTTAATCAGCCCTTCAGGAGCCTACAGTAGAGACCGTAGTGGCAGAGAGAGGTCTGATACCACCGTTTCCTTGGTTTTCGGGTTTTGCTGAACCCCAGATAACCTACCTCTGTTTGTTTTTAAAGATTTGCAAAAGGAAATCAGTATAAGGAGCCCTAGAACATAGGTTTCCACATATCCAGGCAGGGTCGAGTTCTTGTTGGATTAGGGAGTCATCGTATAGGGATCCCGCAGGTTTAGGGGTTTAGGATTTAGGGTTTAGGGTTTAGGTTTTAGGGTTTAGGGGTTTAGGGGTGTAGGGTTTAGGGGTTTTGGGTTTGATGCATATGCTACGACTTTCTGGCCTCCACTCTGGGGGCCCGAGGTTACAGGGTCTTCAGAGAGCTATCCTTTGTTCGAAGATCTACCGAAATCCTCGCTTCTTCAACTCTGAGCCCGAAGACCTGGACCTGATCTAAAACTAGTCGCCTAAGCGCTAAACCTGACAGCCTACATCCCGAGCCCAAACCGCAGGCCCCAGGCCCCGAAGTAACATCTAGAAGCCCCCAGCGCCAGGTTTGTGAAGTTGAATGCCGAGAAGGCGCCCTTCTTCGTCGAGAAGTTGGCGGCAGGGGACCCTGGGCACCGGGTTTCGGGCGTCACCTTACGTGAGGGTTCAGGGTTTAGGGCTTAGGGATCTAGTAAATTTAGGTTTTCGGGTCTTGTGTTGAGGTGTGGGGGTTTTGGGCTTTAGTTCCTCAGGGTTATCACCGTGGTCTCCATGGTAGTTCCTGTTTCCGATTAACCACTTCGAAAAAAGCATCCTGAATAGACAGTTGGTCCATCCTAGAAAAGGAACTGCGACTGGTCCAACAGGCACCTTTGGGTTTCAGTGTCTAAGGTTTCGTTTTGGGGGTTTTGTGGCTCGTTAGTTTTTCCGGCTTTGGAGGTTCAGAGGCTTTGTTTTTTCGGATATTGGCTTCTTAGCTACCAGGTATGCAACGATCACGCCGTGCAATGGATCAACAAACCCTGCAGCTTTGAATTCTTCCTCCTGCGGCGCCATGGCCGGGGAGGGCAAGGCACAGATCCGCAGAGAGCCCAATACCCCTTAGTTAAGAATTATACCTTGAATTATAATATCAAGGACCCTACAATTTAAGGTATATTCCTTACTTAAGGGGTATTGGGTTCTCTGGGTCGACCGGAATGTTCCTTCACAAAGATGCGGAAGCCATCAGATACCAGGCGAGGCGGAAGAAGGACCCACAGATCACCGCGGCAGTGGAGACTGCCTTGGGCGATCCGGCCAAGGCGCAGCTCTGGACGATTTTCACAAGGCCAATTTAAAGCATCATGGGACTTGGTAATTGCGTTTATAAGTAAGGTAACTACAGTTCTAGTAATAAGTACTTATAACCCCAGTTAAGGTGTTTAGAACCCTACTTACTAAGTCCCATGATCCTGTAAGTAGCCCTAAGGAGCCCGAAATCCGCTCTACATGGTAATCCTGAGCCCTAAAGCCCTAAATCCCGTTCAATGCAACCAGGAACCCTCATGTCAAACACGATGGGCCGTCGCTAAGCAGCCGAAGGCTTCCTGTGTTTTGTTGTTTGCTTTTTGTAGGGGTCGTAGAGTTTTGTAGGGTTTTTAGGGCTAAGGGCATATGCGGTTCAGGTTTAGATTTTGGGCTTAGGGTTGAGGCTTGGTTTCTGGCAAGCGGCTTAGGTTTCAGGACTTCGTTCTTCGGTGGGGTTAAGTAGGGTTTTATTACGTGCGGGACCCTCCACCTCCCCCAAACTCTGCCTACTGAAAAGACCATGGGACGTAGTGACTACCTGTAGTCCTTGATGATCTGGGACTGAGCGGTGGTAGATCTTATATAGGAGATGATAGGTTAGGTCCATATATGAGCAAGGTAACTTTGCGTGTGGTGACTTATCATTAGGTACCTATATCTATATATAGGTACATAAATATAAATATAAATATAAATATAGATATAAATATAAATATAAATATAAATATAAATATAAATATAAACATAAATATAAATATAAATATAAATATATAAATACATATATATATATATACATACATCGCCTGATCCTCCGAATATCAGCCCTGTGACGACGTACCCCCCAAGAATGTCTTCTCTCTCTCTCTCTCTCTCTCTTGAGTCAGTAAGTAGGTTAAACGTAGGGGTATAACCTCCCCAAATGATGGGCACCGTACTTGCAACAGTTGATCTGCTTGCTGTGTCTCTTGATCCTCTCTGCACAAAGCCCTCAACGCGAGGCCTGAACCCTCAACCCCTACATAAATTCGTTAAGACCGACAAGGCCCCTTGATACCCAAAACCCTTATCGAATCCCTCAAAGCCCCTAATAGTCATAAACCCTATAAAGGGTTGCAGGGTCTTCTGCCACGGCTGGCTCAGGTCAAAACGCTTCCGTGTGTGGTCATCTTTATTGACGGAGTGGCCAAAGGCAGGGATTTCAGGGTGTACACTGGGCTCTTGTTCAGGAGCCGTCGCTGGGCTTTAGTCGGCTTCGGGTATTTTCGAGTTCTATAGGGTGTAAGCTTTAAGTCGGAAGGATTTCAGGGTTTCCAGGTTTTATCTTTGGGGTCACTGGGTCTTGTGAAGGAATCCAGGAATGGGGCTTGACGAGAAGGTCTTTTTTTTTTATCAGGGGTCTTGTCGGCGTTTACAAAGGTCACGGGGTTGCTCCATTGTTCCATTTGTAAGACCTTGGTATGGATGATCGATTCGCTACCGCCCCCCTGCAGTGACAGTCTTTTTACAAAAGCAAAGATATTATCCAGGGCTCTGTAAAGATATGAGAGTTAGTCAATTTTGAAAAAGGCGGTGCAATATCCAGGTGATAGGCTTCGGCGTGTCTCTGATAGGGCACTCGGTGAAGGCAGGGAGTTTAGGCTTGAGGCATGACGGGTCTGTTCTTCCTCACTTACCCATTACCAAAGAGGGAGCCCTTTTTATTCCTAGGTTAGCCGGCATCATATCCTGGCCTTGCTGGGACTTTAGCGACTTCGAGCGACTTGACGGCCAAAAATGTTTGCGGCACATTTCGGGAGCACGTTTCCCGCTTGAAACACATTGAAGACCCCAAGACCCAAGGGCCCAGGGTACTTGGTTTTCGGATAGTAGTCACGTAGGTTAGGATTTTGGAGGGTATATGATTATTGGGTATTTGGACCCTTGGGGCAAGACCCTGCATACCTTCGGAAACCCTTATACCACCTTCATAAAGTTCTGCAAACCCCTGTCAAGATTCGGCATCTAACGCCTCATAGTTAAACCCTACACCCCAAGCCCTCATCCATAAGCCCTCTACCCTAACCTAAGCTCTAAACCCCAAATCCTACTCCCTAAATAATTCAATTAAAACAAAAAAGAAGCAACAAAAACACAACAATGACAAACACAACCCTAAATCCGAAACCCTATCATTGGGCAGACGGAAAAGAGGGCTCAAAAACATCAAACCCTAAACCCTAAACCCTAAACCCGAAACCCTAAACCCTAAACCCTAAACCCGAAACCCTAAACCCGAAACCCTAAACCCTAAACCTTAAACGCTAAACCCTAAACCTTAAACCCTAAACCCTAAACCCTAAACCTTAAACCCTAAACCCTAAACCTTAAACCCTAAACCCTGAACCCTAAACCTTAAACCCTAAACCCTAAACCATGGCAGGCCGCCAGATCGGCTTTGAGGGCCTCGGCCGGGGAGCCTTGAAGTTCAGACTGGGCGTCATAGGGATGAGGGAGGGTTTAGGGGTTTAGGGGTTTAGGGGTTTAGGGTTTAGGGTTTAGGGGTTTAGGGTTTAGGGTTTAGGGGTTTAGGGTTTAGGGTTTAGGGTTTAGGGTTTAGGGGTTAGGGGTTTAGGGGTAGGGTTTAGGGTTAGGGTTTAGGGTTAGGGGTTAGGGTTTAGGGGTTTAGGGTTTAGGGTTTAGGGGTTTAGGGTTTAGGGTTTAGGGTTTTTAGGGGTTTAGGGTTTAGGGGTTAGGGTTTAGGGGTTTAGGGTTTAGGGTTTAGGGGTTTAGGGTTTAGGGTTTAGGGTTTAGGGTTTAGGGGTTTAGGGTTTAGGGTTTAGGGGTTTAGGGTTTAGGGTTTGGGGTTTAGGGTTTCAATCTTTAGTTTGCAATATACCCCAAGGGTTCAAGCACCTAATGATCATATACTCTCCAACATCCTAACCTACATAACTACCATCCTAAAACCTCCTAAAACCGAGTACCTAATTATTGGGTCCTTTGGACCCTTAGGGATAGGGTTTTGGGGATAAGGTTGTTGAGGGTTTCGGGGCGATGGAGGGTTTGGCTTTCAGGGGTTTGGTGGCCCAAATTCCTCGTTAGTAGTTTTTTGTTGCTGGGATCATTGAACCCTAAACCCTAAAGTAAACCCTAAAGCCCTCAAACCCTAAAGCCCTAAAACCCTAAATCCTACACCCTAAAGCAAAAGATGCAGCCGGTTGGTCCCCTAATGCAGCATCTTGACGAGAGTACCCTGCTTACAATATTGAGTCTATGGTTTGAGGTTTTGGTGAGGTGCAGGGTTCGGGATTGCATTTATTCGATTCTTGGCATGTGGAACTGGGATATAGCTGGTTGGTTGGCGATTTTGACCCAAGCATGTTGGTAAATGCAGAGGTCCAAAGCAAGATGCTTACATTAGTGTTCCGTTCTCGGTATGTCTCGGGCTACGTCGGTCGAGGGGGGTTCCGGCGTGATGACTACATAAATGAGCATAGCTGCTAATAGTACTCGTAGCAACGGTGGTAATCATGATAATGATTTCGCCTATCTACCATATTACTATATGATAAACAACATAATCTCAAAAGCAGTATTCTGACTATTGCATCGTGGGTTTCACTGCGATTCATCTTTCAAACACACTAAGCAGCATTCCCATTGATTCCCAAAGCAGCTTACTGAGAAATTCCTTTGGACGCCGGTTTGCACGAGATGCCTCGCAGTTTAAGCACTCTCAGTAACGCATCCTTCACCTAATATAGGGACCTTTCTTTTTAGAATGGGGTTTTGGGGCCCATTCTACTATACTTATAATGAGGAGCCCCCCCCCTCCCCCCCCTCCCCCCTGTGCCGATACACCCCCAAGGAATACTCCTTGTGAGGAGGTGTATGACCAGTTATTCCCTAAGGATCAAAGGGCAGCGCCCTGCACACGGACAGTAGTTGTTTTGTCTTGCTACGCAAGGAGAGCTTGTCTTGTCTCAATATGGTAAAACCACTGTGAGCCAATGGGCAGCGGAATGTATATGTATGAGCATGCAGCCATTGCTGTAGGTACCTGTTAGAGCTACCCCTTTAGAGGTTTATGGTTTCAAACAGACACTAATTTTCTTTTACCGGAAGCATGGCCGCACATTCACACATATACTATTATGCCCACTGTCACAGTTGCGGAGTTTTGGACTCATGATAAAAACAGCATATTGTTTATGCTAGGTAGCACTGAAGTACACTGCTGAGGACACTCCTTTTGCACACACTCATGCATGTTGGTCAGAGAGATCGTCTGTACAAGATCATGTCTGGTGATATTTTCTACATCGAATTATGCAACCCTTCACCTTGCTCTTGTTAGAGCCTTGTGATTCACTGTTGTGAAACTCTGAGAATTTTCTTATCTCAGATTCGGATCCAGGGTTGGATCATAGGCTCGAGCATAGACGTTCGGATGTGGTTCATCCGGGTCTGAGTGGTCTTCTTCGGAACTTGAAAAGATTCCGAGTAATCTGTTCTCAGCCCTGGTGAAGGCGGCGTCTGCAGTATCATATCCATGGTTGGATGTTGTCGCCTTTGGCTCGGCCTTTGGAGCAGCTTGTGAGCTGGCTGGAGTTGCCTTGGCTTTTGCCGGTTGCGGCTGCTTAGCCTTTGCCCGTTCAGCCCTTCTTCTTTCAAGCTGTCCGTCTGAGGACGCCCATGATCTTTCACTTTCATCTCCTGAAGGAGATAAGGCGTGGGCATAAAGGCTATTCCAGTACTGTGCTGCAGAAGGAGTTAGGACTTCTTCATTGTCAGATTCTGACTGGTCTTCCTCAGAGCTTTGGTCGTCAAAGAGTGTCTCGAGGACATTTTTGAGATTGTTATTTCTTCGCTCTATCTCTAGTGAGGAATGGACCAATTGGTTAAAGACTGTCCTTGAGTCCTTCAGTGCTGTTAGAAGGATTTCCACTCTGGATAGAGTATCTTGGATGGTGTCAAGATGTTCCTTCCTTTCCTCCTTGTCTCTCTGGATAGAGCTTCGCAATGATTGTGCGATTCTGAGGAGGTCTGTGTATTTCGCAAGAGGCATAGTTACCGTTTGATTGTCATGTATGACAGTTGTTTCGTCGCCGCTTAAGTTCCTGAATAGGACTTCCACGACTGGTAGGAACTCCGTGCTCCACGGTTCCTCTTCATCATATGTTTCTACGTGCTGTAGCACGCGTTGTGTAAACTGGCCGGCTGCTTCTACCGTTGCATCGATAGAGCTGACGTGTCTTGCTGCCATGTTTCGGCACGTAACGTTAATTGCCTGGCCTTGATTGGCTTCGTTAAGTGCAGCGTCTGCATAGGTGCAGAGTCCACTGTTGTGGGCTTCTCTAGCTGCCTTTCGTTGAATGCGCCGATTTTGACCTCCTCTTCTGGTAGGACCTTTTGGTCTTGGAGGATCAAAGGTACTGTTCCTTTCGCCTTTGGCGGAGGACTCTTAGGTGGAGGTGATATGTTTGCCTTGTTAGGCCCTGGTGGCATTGCCTTGGGCGCTGATGACGATGCGGCACTTGAGAGTGCAGATGTACCTCTGGCCTTTGCCGAGGATCCCTTGGGGATCGATGTATAGGTAATCTGCATGGCTTCTTCGGCCATTTGTGCATGCAAGGCATCTTTGAATAATTGTGTCATATGAGGAGTGTTACTTGCATCATCGTAGGTCTGGAAGCGCTCAATGTCTCTTTCGGTGCCACGTGGTCGTGTATCACCTCTTTGGAAAGGATCGTTCCTGCGAATCTCCGCAACTTGTACTGCATGGAGGCAGTTTTTGCACAGCACCTTCTTGCAAACATCTCTTGCTTGCTTGAGCTGGTAACAGCTGTCTGAGAGATGGTAGACTTCGCTTCGGGAAGTATGCCAGATAGGTCGCAGATCAGTTGTTTCTCCGGAATTGACCCTGTTGGGTCCTAAAGGTTCACGCGTCTGCGGTTCATCCTCGGGTTCGAGGAATGGAACTCTTTGGTTCGCTGCTGCTTTTGATTTTGGTTGTTGGCGCTCCATACATCTGATAGGAGGCCTGGTAATCTGCTTCCACATCCAGTGTAAGCCCATTAGCAGCAGAACACATTCCACGCGATGCTGAAGACGGAGAAGTCCTGCTCACTGGTTAGTGAGTTTGGAAGTGAAGTTTCATCAGTCTTGATAGACTCTGCGTTTGCTCCACCTCGGTTGCGGTGTCCGAACCAGCCCGACAATCCCGCTGCTGTAGCAGCTGTTCTGAGTGCCTTGCCGCTCGGAGCAGACGGTGGACGCGATGCCTTCCTTCTTCTTCTCCGGCTGGAGGATTCGTCCTCTTGTTCCTCTTCATCTCTCTGAGCAGACATCAAGTTTGATGTTTCTCTTTCGTGTTCTTCGATGTCACTTTTTGTTGGTGACGGTTCTTCTTCTAGTCCATCCAGCTCTTCCAAAGACATGTTGAGCTTGTCAACAATATTGGTTCTTTGAGGCCTGGACCTTGATCTTGGTAGATCTTGTTGTGAAGAGGACGATGATTCCTGGTTCCTTCTTGGAGGAGGACCTTCAGGCTCGCTGGGACGTTCAGGCTGTGGCCATTCCCAGAATCTTCCGTATCTGTGATGGCTACCTGATGGTTGCGATCTGTCGTACCAGCTGTTGCCGGATGAGTAAACGAATGAATCTTTGTAACCCCAGTATTCAGCATTACGCTGCTTGAAAGCCTTTCGCTTGTCAGCGATCTTCTGAACCTGGGCATCTGACCGGTTGTGTTTCCCTTTTGTAAGGATTGGTTGTATCGTGAAGCCCAAAGGGCTGTGCCAATCTTTGTCAGAGGGACTCAACCATAGGTCAAGGTTAGAAAAAGTTGAATAGTACTGCTTGACTGAGACAAACAGACGGATATCAATATCCCTGTTATTGTTCATGTCCTGCCACATATCTGAGATTCGCTCCCAGTATGTTCTTTCGGCGGCAGGTGTAACATCTCTTGGACTAGGTGACGCCGTGTGCGGCGTTTTACTCCAGTCAAGGATATAACTGTTGATACAGTCAAGGTCAGCAACTTTCTTCGCCGGGTCCGCCGGTAGACGATCTGCACGTGCCAGTCTGTGCTGGTCGGAGTTGTTCAAGCAAAGATGTCGCACTTGTGAGTGCCTTCCTGCTATTTTGTTGAATGCTGCAAGTTTCTTCTCCAGGTATAGAGAAAACAAACTGTTTCGCGGGTGAACGTCTCCACCTTTTAAGGTGAGCCTCGACGCAATATTATTGAGATCTCCCGCTATTACATCCGGTTTAAAAGGGAGAATCTCGTTGAGGAACGCGTTCACCAGTTCGCGTCTCTGTTCTTCCTTATGAGTCATGAATGAGTTGAAATGGACGATCGCGATGGTGATGACCTTGTAAGGCCCTTTTGTACACCACATCTCGTCAAGATCGTTCGATGCTTCTTGTGAGAAGATCTCTGCGTATGACTCAAAGTCTTCCTCTGGTGGCTCATCACCCTCGACATGGCCGTTCCATTCACAGAGAACCGGCGAGGGGTCGAGGTTCGACAGTGTCAGGCACGCCTCTGGTGAGAGGTAAGAGCCATCAGTGGGTCCATCCTTGTCAGGATTTTTGCCCTTGAGTGGGTCATATCCGATAATCTGCATGAACTCGTCTCTCGTCATCCTTTGGCCAGAATATGGGTGGACCCATTCTTTTGCCTCTGGTATGGTACTGTGGTACCCGAAGGTGAGGCGGCATACCGCACCGTGGCATGCCCACAGTCGCTTCTTGGGACCACCATTCTTAGGTTTCATTGTTCGATGACGATAAAAGTGGTGGACGAGAGCGATGTCTGTTGTTGGGTCACCCTTGACTCCAATATACATCGAGGGTGCCTCAGGCTCCTTGGGAGGAGATGGATTAGCATCCCCCTGTATTCATGTTGTCGCATGGTTGCGATCGAATACTCTGACGCAAGTGCTCCTGCCTCGAGTACGAGGGTAATATGAGCTGAATTGTTGAAGCACATGTCAATAAGAGGGTGATAATCGAATCCCTTCTCAGGTTTGAGCTTCTTTTTGGGATTCCCTGCGGGCACCGGCGCTCGATCCATATTTCCCCAGTTGAATACCACTAGGTTTAGCGATACGCTGTCTGGGTTTGAGCCTTCAATGTATTCTCTCTTCTCGTTAACACCGGCCATCCTATTGCGAACTATCTCGTAATGTGCGTCGAGCACCAGTTTGTCTTCGTAGCCAGTAAGAGAGAGAAAAGAAGCCGGGTGGCTTGTTCTAGAGTCCTTGATATTGATGTGACTCTTGTTAATGCTCTTATATTCCTCCAGGGTTGGAGCCTCTGTGGAGCTGTCATACGTATTCGGAGGATTGTTCCTAATATCATCAAGGCTGCATGGATCAACGCCTGGATGGTCCTTTTCGAACAGACTTCTTGCGTGTTCGCAATACATGTTGATTTTCTGGACTGCCAAATCTACGTCCTCATGTGTGAGGATGGCCTCGTATAAAAACTGACGCTCTTCTGAGGTCATTCCTGCTCTCACTTTGGAGGTCTCAAGGCAATCGATTGGCAAGACGCACTCGCACATCCGTTGTTTACCCTGTGGGGTAAGTCGACAGTCTGCACATACAATCGTTCCACAGGAATAGCAAAAATAGCCTGTAGGCTGTTTGCAGAGATCGCAGAGAGGATTGTCTGGTCGAGGCAACATTCGTATCCTTTGGTTAAGGCTCATGGCTGTCCTGCGTACTCCTACAAATCTCTCCTTGTTAGGAGGTGCAGAGGAGGAAGATGCCGACTCTCTGGGTCTGTCCCACTCCTCTTCGTCAGGAGCCTCAGAATCTTTGATCATGAGTGGACTTCGGATTTTTCGATTCCATCGACTAACCCAGATTCTCTCTTGCATTTCCTGTTGCATAGCCGGGTTAGACGGTGACTTCGAGATTCGGTGCTTGGTATTTTCTCGAATTCGAGCGCTGATGCGCTCATGTTCTCTTACGAGGTCTTCCTCATCAGCAGGCTCCTCGTATTCGAGGTTGAGCTTGCTTCTGTTGACTCGATAATAGGTTTCTGTTTCAGGATCGAAGAGAACTAGGAATTTTTCCTTCTCCTTTTTAGGAGATTTTGGTTTCCTTGGCTCTTCGTCTGAACTCTGAACATATTCTGTTTCAGGCCTTGGTTGGTCAAGTTTGACCTTCTCAAGTTTCTCTGTGATCTCTTCCGTGGGAGATTCTTTCTTCTCCTCTGACGCTGCAGGTGCAGAGTTCGTCTTGTGAGACGGATTAACATCAACTCGGAGTTCTGAGGATGACGAAGATTTTGAACTCTTTTCGCTCTTCTCGCTCTTTTCGCTTGATGCCGACTCAACGTCTGATTCTTCGTCACAATCCTGGTTAGGATCTGGTTCCTCAGGTTCCGTCTCTGTTCCAGAAGATTCTTCCTTGGGAGGAACTACGTTGGCAGAAGTATCCTGAACAGGTTCTGGAGGTTTGTGACCTGTCGTTATCTTAAGAACTTCAGTGGCGCTTCTGGTGCCGTCGGAGTTCCAGAGCTGTCCCATAAGACTGTCCGGATCCTTGTCGGCCTCGGCCTGCCGGGCGAGCTTGGATCTCGGATGGATCTCCTTTGCAGTAGTCTCCGTTTTCGGAGGTACTTCACCTGCAGAAGCGGTTTGCTCCAGGTTTGGAGCTGTGTCAGCCTCTGTATTTGGCAGAGAGAAAGACTTCTTGTGAGAAGATCTAGCCTTGGGAGGCTCTGGAGGCAGATTTCGCCTTGACATCTTGCGAAGTGTCGATTCGATCTCTTGGCCGTAATTTGAGCACCATTTCTTCGACTCGTAAGTCGCTGACGGCATCTGTTCGGAGCAGTGGTCTGCCCACCATGGTCCGATGCTCTTGAGCTCATCGTATTGCGATGATACCCAGAGTGTTTCAGAGGGTGCAAATACGGCGCTAAGAGTACGGGCATGCACTACCTCTGGTGTAGCAAACATCCCTGCTTGCGACTGCCACATGTTTGTGACTTCGTTCACTACGTTATTTGCGTCGAATACTAGAAGCAGTGCCTTGTTGGCACGCAGCAAAGTCGGATTAGGATTCGCCAGGTTTAGCGTTGAAAACTGAACAGTGTCCCTGTTGGAACGACTGTTTTCATTCACGAGAGCTTGAAGACCTGGTGAGGTAACCACCTGCGATAGGAGGTTTGATGGTACCAGACCATGCCTCAGGATTGAGGATAATGCCTGTAAGTCCGTGGCATGCATGATGTAACAAGGGTTGTTCTGTCGAACAAAATCTTCCATGCCTACGGGCCTTGGCGCGTTAGTGGAGAGACGCTGTGCATGGGACTGCACAGGATTGCTCCCCGTTGCCATGAAGTCTGAGATGGTCATGTGTGACCTTGGCCTCTCTTCTTCAGGATCTGGTTCTTCAGCTCTTGGTAGAGTTCGTCGTGAACCGTGTCCTCCCACTGCCGAGAGGAAAAGTTTGGTCATGGTCAGCACATTTGCATCCGGTGGGATGGTAACGGCGGCATCTGTTGTTTCGGCCTTGCCATCTTGGTTATAAACCATAGTGACCACGAACCTGGACTTAGTGTTGAGGAGGACACCAAGCGCGATCTCTTGTGGTGTATACTGTGCGAGCTCTGCATCGGCCAACTTGGACATGTCCAGAAGATAATTGTGTTGGCCAGCAAAGAGATCTTGGCGCTGATTCTGAAGGTGTCTTGTTGAGTGTGCCAACCACCTTCCGACTCTGTTGGTCTTGGAAAGAATGTGGAAGCACATCTCTGGTGAGAGACCTGTTACCTCTGCCAGTCTTGGCACTGAGGAGGAATAGTCATATTCTCCAGATGCATCAAGACTCACACATTGTTTTACCTCCTGTGGGAGGCCAGTCTGAAGGTGATGTGCAAGCATCGTACAAAACTGGCGTGGATCACGAGCGTGATTACCCACGTTGTTATCCCAGTATAAAGGGGACTGTTGTCCCATGGTCCTTGAAGGACTCCTTCGTAGAGCCTGACTCCATGTCTGGAGATTGGAGTGAGCCTTGCTCGACTCGCATGGCCACATCGTAAGATCAGGTCAGCAAGATCTCTTGGACGCGGATTGAACACCTGTTGGTGACCCATGTAAATGTATGGAGGCTCGTTATTTTTCTCACGTTTGTGAAATCGGTGTCCACCGTGTTCGGTGTGTCGACGTGATGCTTCCCGACGAGACTCGGGGTACGAGCTATCCATGTGTGGATGTCGCTCATGGTACGCCTGTACTGCCCTGGGTAGGGCGTGTCCATCACGGCTACGGAAGTTTGATCGTGTGCTCATTACGGCACGATGACCAAACAGGATCAGGAATGCTTGGTTAGCTCAAAAGGCTGATTGCTGTGAGGCTCGAGGCTGAAAGCGGCTGCGGATGATACAGAACATATAGTTCTCATGAACATGTCCGATCTTGATGAAAACGCAGCCTGCAGACACAAATTTTCTTTTAGACGAAAAAACAGTCTAAATAGAAAATCCAGCACATGGTTGTGCTACCAGCAAACAAGACTACCACCATGTTCCTTGGCAGTAAAATAATCGGTAAATCTCTGTTGAGACATCAATTCCAAGGAAGGCTACCGCTGTAGCGGCATTCCTAAGGTTGTCTATGATCCACCGAACAGTGAAAGCTTTATGTTGAAGAAGTTCACGGAAGGGTGGATGAATGTCTGTTTCTGGTAAGTTTCCTGTTTCCAGAGCCTTGATAAGCTCATCAGGTTGTGCCGAATGCTTTGTTAATGCATCAGCTAGGCAGTACTTCGAGCTTACATGAGCTAGATCATCTAGAGATCCAGAGTTGGATTCCTTACGAAGCATCTGTATAAGATGGTGAGTTTCCTTCTGCTCTGGAAGGTGTGTCGTGCCTGCTGTTGTCACAAGATTGTTCGCATCTGTTCTGATATGTATAGGTACGGTCTCTGATGAGAGATCTGCCCAAAGTCCCTTGAGGAACAGGCAGGTACCAAAGCAACGCATCAGTGCGTTAAGCTCTGCCACTGTTGTGGACATTGTGGTTGTCGTAATCTTGTGAGACTCATAATCCACCAGGCTACCTCTCGATGATGTTTCCTTAATAGAGGATTCAGAGAAATCGTTCTTCTTGGAAGAAGCAGCTGCTGCTGATTGTTTCATTCCCTTTAGCTTTGGATTTCGATCTTCAGCAAGGAAAATAACATGTGCTCTCTGAGATGATTTGTCATCATTGTTCCTGTAGGAAGCATCAGGGTAACCGAGGATTCTGAGATTTCCTTTCAGCGGCCAAAAACGCAATTCTACTTCGGTAGACTTCAAAATCCTAACAAGTTTGTTCAATTCTCGAATATCACCGATAGTAGGCTTGGCAGCCTTGCTCGCACACCGACTGAAGCGATAACAGATGTGAGCTTGAGTCCGGCTTTGTAGCCAGTTGATCTGTCCTAAAACACTTCTATAAGCAGTGTGCTGCTGTGGTGTGCATTGTTGCTCATTGTTGAGCTTCTTGTCAAAAACAATTTCTTCTAGAGCTTCAACAGCTAGGTTCTGATTTACTGAGATATGTGCTGGCACTGATGCTGTAGCATCCTTCCAGACTAATCTCTGTCCTACAAACATGATATCATTCGTGTCTTCAGAACCTACTGCAAATTCCTTTTTGATCGATTCAATCACGGCCTTACGAAAGGTGTCATCACCGGCCATGCACAGGTCATCTACATGCAAACAGACTACTCCATGTACCTGTCTACCCTTGGCATTGTTGCCTGCTATGGGATCTAGGAGATAGTCAATCGCTGATTCCATGGTCTTTGGCTGAGACTTCTTGAGCTCAGCATCTGCTGTTGCAGACTTCTTACCATACAGAACATATGTACAGCGATCCGCACGGGTTGGCACCAGGCCATAAGACAGGAGTGCCTTATCAACGATGTTCCACCATCTTCGAGGTGCATCGTTAAGTCCATAAGCGGGTTTCTTCATCCTCGCTGCAATGTAGGAAGGATAACCTGCTTCAGGAGGAATCTGACAGATTATGTCTCTCGACTCATCATAGGCTTCACCCTGCAGGAAAGCAGTCTTTAGGTCGATGTGTGTCAGATTCCACAGCTTGTTAGCTGCTAGTTGAATCGCTAAGCGGAAACCTGGGCGACTCGCAGCAGGACTATCAGTTTGCTGAATGTCCTTCTGTCGATCCTGGAAACCTCTCAGGACCCATCGGGCCTTGCACTTAAGGAAGTTTCCGTCCTTGTCTCTTTTTAGAGTCAGGACCCATCGACCAGTGACATAATTTCGGATGTTTCCGAGTTTCCGTGTATCGACGAGCTCAAAGACATCATTGTCTAGCCAGCTCTGATATTCTGCTGCTTTCGCTTCATCAAACTGTTTCTTCATCTCACGCTTTTCCTTGGCGGTTGCCTCCTTCCGTTGTGCCTTCTGGGTCAGATTCGCTGAGTTCCTGGGGGAACTTAGGATAAGGCCTTGTCCTCTTCCGTGAGAAGATCGTACTCTTCACGAATGTCAGATCGGAACCTTTTGGTGGGTTTATACCGTGTTCGGTCTGACCTCACTCTTGATGTTACCTCTCTGATGTCTACGGGTCCGCCATGCATGTACCGAGGCATGGAGAAAGAACCTGTGTTACTGCACAGTTTCTGTTCTTCTGTGAGAAGGATCCAGTCCTTCTCATCTACGACCAGGTCACCTTCCTCATCAGAGTAATACCTTGTGTCTTCTGACTCGGCATCGCTCTCCGGTTCTGGTGAACCAGAGTGTGAGGAGGAGCGGACGGTTGTCCGGGGTCGTCCGGGACCAGTTCTTCTTCAGAATCTTCTTCATCTTGTTGTAACGGAAGAATGGGTCCCTGTGGATGTGCCTTCGGTTTAGGTTTTGGTGTCGGCACCTGTGAAGGTGATTTCTGTTTGTGCGGCGAAACTTTCCTTTCCGATGAAGACCTTGGCGACACATCACCCCCCAGACGCCGAGGAGACGGAACGCGAGGAGGCGGATGCACGCGAGGCTTAGCCCGAGCAGGAGCCACGGGCTCATCGGAGGAAACGGCCGGTAGTCGCGGTGGAGGTATGGGAGGAGGAGGACGCGACGGCGGCGTGCCGGGAGGCATCGGCTGATCTGGTTCCGGCATAGAGACATCGTCAGATGTGATCCGTGAGCGATTAGTGCTCATTGGTTCTGACGGGTCTGACGGCGAAACCTCTTCGTCCGACATGATTACATCCGGCGGTGTTCGCACGGACGGTGAAGTCTTGCCGCCTGTCATCTGGAATAGCACCCCCGAGAAGGTTGATGGGTGTACCTTGTTCCAGGAAACCTGGTGCGGCAAGCAACACGTCATAGTCGAATTGGGCTTCTTCTTGTTCCAAAAGACAAGAACGCCATCAGTTACACTGGTGAGTGCTTTGACTGTTCCAAATGTACCTCTGTATAGAGTACACTGTTCGAAACCAGACCCTGGTAAGAGTCTTGATCTAAGGCGAGTAATGTCTGACACCAAGGCATCAAGGGACGGTGCTGGTTTGGAATGATGCAATGGTAATTCAGTTTTACTCGATAAAGAATTTACTCTGGCAACAAGTGATCTGATTTTCGGATCTTGCAGGAGTTTTGAATCCTTGAGAGGATTTGTTGTCAAAAGCGAATACTCCTGATCAAGAAGTTCCGAAAGTCCCTGGAGGCATTCATCTCCAGAGTATTCTAGTATGTCTGTGACTAAAGACAGATGAGATGCATACGCATCTCGTTTCAGGAATCTTGCCAAACACGAGGCAAAGGTCTCACAGAATTCATAAGGATACACTTGTGCGAGTTTCGTTTTAAGACCGTAGCCTTGAATACCCTTTTCGTCTCCTGGTGGAGATGTTGGAGATTTCGTTTTGGCAGAATGCCTCTGGAGAGGAATTAAAACTTGCGGTGGCAAGTTGTGCATAAAAATCGAGGATTTCGATTCATAGTATCCTGTTGGATCTTTCATGCCATAGGCCTGTAGGTTACAGACCTCATAGCTGATCTTATGATTAGAAAACAGGCGTTTTGCTTCTGGTGAAGACCAGAGCCTGCTGTAGTATGGGTTCTCAAGAACAAAGTAACGTCCGAGCTTCATTTGGTGGTCTGCGACCGATTCACAGAATTTTAAAACAGAAAGTCTCTTGGCAGAGCCTTTCTTCCACTGTGAGTACCAGCTAGACCACTGAGAGTGATCGGGTGACATAACAATAATAGTAGGTTCTTGTTCCTTGATGATCCTAAGAAGATTGGAGAGACCTTGCGGTTGCTCAAGATCTAGACCACTACGCAAGTCGACTGGCTGACCTACTCGCAGACCTGACAGGGCAGCCTTGTGACTCATACGGGGAGATCCACCGTAGAGTTCTAGGAAGTCAATCTTCCCAGTGCTGGTGACCTGCCAGTGACACTCTTGATGTGGAACCGTTAGGTCTGTCGACTGCAGGGAAGCATCGAAGGTGACCATGCAACTTGCGTGGTCAGAACCTTCTGACGTCAGAGTTTCCTCATCAGGCGCGAGAGGAATCTCCACATCAGATGTTATGTCATAATTTTTCCTCAGTTTTGAGATATTAACGCGGACGATGCGTGTTCCAAGATCCACACCTACCATGGATCCTCCGAGTTCGGAGATCACCTTCCCTTTTAGCCAAGATCCATGTTTGGACCCAGTGGATCCAATCTTAGACTTATCTTCTGACCAGTAGAAAACCTTATCTCCCAAAGAGAAAGGTCCTTGGTTCATTGACAGTCTGGCTGCAAGATCTCTACGCAGATCATCAGATTGGCGTGCCTCTTGGTAAGCCCTGTTGGCAAGCTCCTTAATGGCTCTCGCAGTGACTTCCGTATCAGTTGGATTACCTGTCAACTGATTGGGATCAGCGTTCTCTGGTGTTATAACATCTCGAGGACGCCTTCCAAAGGCCATTTCGAAAGGAGTAACTCCTCCGTAGGTAATCGAAGAGTTTCTTGCCAAACATGCTTGGCGAACGAGGTTGCCATACTTCATGGTGATTCCGTTATACTGCGGGTCACCATCCTTCAGGATCTGAAGTATGAGCTTAATCTGATGCTTCAGCAATCTTACAGCAGCTTCGGCCCTGTTGGGCCATGGTGTTCCAGGTCCTGTTGCCACAGGCTTGATATTCTGCCGATGGTAATAAGCCTCCATTTTTGGAGTCATGAATGCTTGATCTCCAACTACAACCTTTGGGTTGATCTGAAATTTCTCAAAGTAGTCATTCATAATCGACATTGTAGTATGTTCTTCTTTATACTGGACTACTTCGGCAGTCAACAAGTTTGTTGCTCCATCATAGAGAATAAGGAATACTAAGCGACTATCCTTGCCGGGAATTGGAAGCTCACCGTGATCTACGAAGGTGAGATCACCGAAAGTTTCTGATCTTAGACCAGAAATCTTCGCTCTCGAAGGAGCTCTCACATGTTCCTGGCAGGATGAACACTTTTTGACCAGTTGGTCATATAGCTCGTAGATCTCCTTTGGGATCTGTAAGGCTTTTGTGCGTCGCTTGAACTGATCCGTACTCATATGACGGTGCTTGAGGTGAAGCTTATAGAGTTCTACAGGGTCCTTATGCTTCTCATGAATCCTGCGAAGAGCAATTGGAAGAGATGGCGATGGTTCTGCGACAATCTCTTCACCTGTAGGTGAGTCTGTACCAGGAGCCGGGTATTCTCTTGACTCAAGTGGTCTTACCTCCGTCCCGTCATCAGCTCCTGGGACCTTAGACTTTTCTTCAACAGGAGATTTAACCGCATATTTGCGGGATTTCTTCAGAAGGTTTTTGAGACCCTTTGGAGTCTTTATCTTTGCAGGTGGGACCTCAAGTCTTTCTTCTTCTGGAGGTTCATGTGGTGCAGAGGATTCTGCAGGTTTGTCCCTAGAACCTGATGATGGTTCCGATGGTCCGGAAGGCTCAGGAACATCACCAGATGATTCTGGTGGATCAAGTTTCTTGGCAGATGATTCTGCCGGATCAGATGGAAGAGGCTTCTTTTTGCCTGAAAGCCTCTTCGGTGGTGGATCAGCTGCTCCCTCAGGTGCTTTGTCGCAGCCCTTGAGGTACGTGTGAGCCTTTTTCTGTCCGGCACAGGCTGGACAGCGACCTTCCGGTATCCTAATATAGGGCTTCTTGGCTCCTAGAGCAGTCTCCGTCGCACTGAACGACGTACCTGACTTAGGGAGGTACTTCCTGGTGGAAGTAAAGCCTAGAAGGTCCAATACCAAATGGTTATTGGTACTAATCGGAAGAGGGGTTTTATACAAACCGAAAGCTTCACACGTTGCTAGGTCAGCTGTTGGACTACACTCGAGGGTCATTCTTAAATTCCTCATCTGTTCGATGGAAAACAAAATGGGGACTCTTCCCTGATCTAAAACTTCTATGGTTGTATCTCTTCTTGGAGTTGTGTTAAACCATAGAGTTACACGCTCCTTGATAAGAGCTGTTTCACTATCTGCAAAAGAGAACTTCGTGTTCGAAGGTGAAAAAGTGAAATCAATCATGCCTGGGGCATGTTGCTTCACGGCCTTGATAAGCCTGTTCACCGCATAGCGGGAACCCATAGCCCTAGTACAACCTGAGTCAAGTATGACAAAGGTAGGGTTCTTATCAAGATTGATCCGCTCCGTGAGAGCAGATAGGACGGTGTGCTGCAACGGAAACACCGCTGTTGCAGTTTCAACACCTTGCCCCTCGGATGGTTCAAAGACCTGGGGCACGTAACTCACTGATGAGTTGTACACGGGTTCTTGGTGCGCGCTCGGATCTGTGCCTCTACCTGATGATCCTGCTTGTTTTCTTCTCTTCTTTCTCCGTGTCTTTCTTCGTGAGGCTTGTGATGCATAGTATGTATAAGACGTTTGATCGTCATAAGCGGCATAATTCCAACTGGAGTCAGTATAATAACTGTCCTCATACCATGAATCCCAGCTCGGTGCGGTGGAACTTTCATAGGCCTGTGGAGATCCAGTTTGGTCTCCTTGT
Source organism: Symbiodinium sp. CCMP2592 (assembly GCA_905221615.1). Classification (NCBI taxonomy): domain Eukaryota; class Dinophyceae; order Suessiales; family Symbiodiniaceae; genus Symbiodinium; species Symbiodinium sp. CCMP2592. Next base: position 37,966 of record CAJNDT010006123.1, read on the forward strand.
AAGGAGTCAGACTTAGCTGTATCCTTACCTTTGCCTTTTGCCTTTGCGCCTTTGAAGGAGCTTCCTTTATCTCCTTTGTCCTTTCCTTTTCCTTTGCCTTTTCCACCTTTTCCTTTTTCCTTTCCTTTACCTTTACCGACATAGCTGGAATCAGTTGGATCATGTTCTGCCTGGTTGGCTCTCCCTTTTCCGCGGTATGACCTGAAACGGCCACGTCCTTTTCGCTTGCCACCCTTTGCTCTTCCCGGTGATCCGGGACGCATTCTTGGTCTTCTTCCCCTTTTGAATCTCCTTGCAACGAAGGCCTCATGGTCATCAACTGTCCAGAAGACAGCTTCTTCATCCTCGGCGGCAAGAAAGCCTTCCTCAAGGGTGTCTTCGTCTTGGAGCCAAAATCCATCGACTCCGTCGTATTCACCCTGATCGAGGATGAGGAAGTTTCGACCTCCGCGTTTGCGGCGTTGATCTCTCCTTCCATGGCGGTCATTCTTGTGAGAAGTGTGCCGAATATTGGGATCCTGCAGACCAGTTCTGGTCGTTGAGAACTGATCGAACATGGTCTGCCGTACCACAGGGTACGTATAGGTCTCAATTCGGTGACCTTGGTTGGTCAATGCTGTTACCAGCCTCTCACGTTGCATCTCATTTAGGTCGGACTGCACTAGGAAGAGAAGAGCTAGGAGATTATCATTTAGAGGAAACGCTCTTCGATGATTATCAAGGCGTTCCTTGTTCCATGTTTCGAAGAAACGTGCGGCCTATGTGTCTCTCTCGGTTGCATCCTGTAGGCGCAAGAAGGTTTGATCTGCCTGCACAGCCTGCATGAAATCTGGATGGGCATCCTCCAGAGCTATCTCTGGTAAGAGATCCATCCATGAGTTTTTCACGCGCTGTAGCACGATCTCAAACTTAGCAATCCAAGTCACAAAGTCTTGGTTGCCCTTCCATGCCTTGAATAGGCCGAGGAAACGCCACAGGAAAAGGTACTGTTCTCCTTTCACGAAAAATGGACGCATCTTCTTCTTGAAGTAATCTACTCCATCTGGGGCTGCAAGCCTTTCTCGATTAAGTGATTCTTTTTGTACTGCGGCCAATCCGGAGAGCCTCGTCTTGAGAGACGGACCTCTTTGGGTGTCATCCAGCGTTGTTATGTCGCACCAGTCGTCAATCAACTGTTCATACTCAAACCACGAGGTGGTGCCATCATAGGCAGGCGCGATCTTGGGCGTTATGCCTAATGATGCAAGCATGCGGTCAGATGTTGCATATGACTGTGCGACATAAGTAGCTGGACCTTGGGAGGTCTCTTCGTTCTCATATCCCCCGGAGGATTGGGAACTGCCGTCGGCTTCGCTATGCGAGCTCGACATTGTGCTGCCTCTTATCCGCTGGGTTAAGCGTTCGGCGAGGCCGACCGCTGTAGCGGACTTTGTGAGGCGGGCGGCCCTTTCCGGGCTCCGCTACCAGAAAACTGTGCCGATACACCCCCAGGGGATACTCCTTGTGAGGAGGTGTATGACCAGTTATTCCCTAAGGAT